>JARK01000103.1:39638-72726 GCA_000688135.1 Ancylostoma ceylanicum | reverse complement strand
CCCCCCCCCCCCACCAAGAAAAAAAACTGCTGATTTTACCCAAACGTTGTGGAGTTCCGCCGCTTGAAAACACCCTGATCGTTCTGAAACCGCATGATTTACGCGAAATCCTGCAGAAACCAGGCAAAGTTTCACGCAATGCACGAAACGCAGAAACCCTCTGGAATTTGCCTGGGAGCTGCTGAGGGTGAACCACCAGCCTATATAGCCCATGCTGCAAATAAATTCCAATGTCAGTATGGGTTATTTCTATTGCTGCCTTGTTGTTTGTTTATTTTGTTCTGCTGTTAGAGCCTTGACGGCATACATGGAACTAAACAACTCTGTCATACCTACTCAATATTTCGCCCTATCCAAGGGTACTATGAGTCTGAGGCCACTCTTGCCATAGATGGCTTGAAAATGTATGCATTCCTGTGGAACATGTTCCTGTTTTGCTCCAACTGACATAAGTTCTCCCGGGAAAGGTATCTGGTGGATGAATGGATGAATGAATATATGAATGAATGAATGTGAATGAATGAATGAAAATGAATGAATGAATGAATGAATGAATGAATGAATGAATGAAAGGAATGGATGAATGAATGAATGAATGAATGAATGAATGAATGAATGAATGAATGAATGAATGAATGAATGATATGAATGAATGAATGTGAATGAATGAATGAAAATGAATGAATGAATGAATGAATGAATGAATGAATGAATGAAGAATGAATGAATGAATGAATGAATGAATGAATGAATGAATGAATGAATGAATGAATGAATGAATGAATGAATGGGTTCGATTTAAACGGTCTCATTTTCTGTGCAATTGGGTATGTAGGCGTATTACTTGAATACGCAATTCTTCACCTGGCAACCTACAAATTCGTTAAAAATATTTCAGATAGAGCCTGTTGGCGTCCGATTATCTTTCGTTCGATCGGAATGACCAGAGTCCAGTCTTTGAAATCTGTAGAATGAATACTGCCTATCAGCCTTATAGCAACTCAGCAACCGTTGTTTCATTTTACCATCAAATGGACCATTTCTGCGCAACTACTCGACTAGAATAACTGAGGAGCTCTTCTCTATGGGAAATACAAGAAGCACTTATTTATTTACTTATTTATTAATCTATTTACTATGCTGAGACCAGCTTCAGTGCTCCATAGAACAGCGCTAGTGATAATAACGTCATCGGGAACTAGTAAAGGTCACCATTCTTAGACACCTTCGCAGATAAAAAAAAAATGAAAATCGCATGAAAATAAAGCCAGACAATGGCAACCAAGTATGCGCAACAGAATTTGATTAGAATGCACTCTGTACGTATCCAGAAAGAAGTCCGAGGCTTCTGTCCTAGGCTTTCTTTTCTCCAATATTCGGGTTATTTAATGAGCTGATCACGAAAATAATTTTCCATCAATTTTGTACTGTTGCTCTATATTGAAGGCAAACTTAAATGGTTATTTGTACCCCTGTAGGGAAAGTCTATTCTCGAGTCATAGCTAACTCAACAGTGCCAATGTTTCCCACTAACTAGGTTCTACATGTGACGTCCATCCATTCCTCTCCTCACCTCCTTGCTTTTTGTCATTCATCCATAAAGAAAGCCAGCAATAAGACGTGTTTCAGCTTCTCGCGACANTATATTGAAGGCAAACTTAAATGGTTATTTGTACCCCTGTAGGGAAAGTCTATTCTCGAGTCATAGCTAACTCAACAGTGCCAAAGTTTCCCACTAACTAGGTTCTACATGTGACGTCCATCCATTCCTCTCCTCACCTCCTTGCTTCTTGTCATTCATCCATAAAGGATGCCAGTAATAGGACGTGTTTCAGCTTCTCGCGACCGTCGTTGTGCACGTGTGGTGTCACTTCCTGGGCCTCTACCTTCACTTATCCGTCGATCGCCTCACTCGCTCTGCCTTCCTGAGCGGTCGGAACGCCGTCGAAGCCGAACACGCCGCCGAACACCAAAGCAATCGGCTGGTGAGCGCTCCTCATTTAAAAGTTGCTTAATTCGGTTACTAATCTGAGGGTACTATTGGGTTAAGAAAACATGAGAGATAATAAACAAGTAAACAAAATGGGTAATAAACACGAGCCAATTATAATAGTCGAACTGTTTGTTTATGTTTTTCTTTTTTTATTTTTATATTTAACTTGACGTAAGTGCTACATTTCATCAGTCATCAATATAACCATGACTCATACTTATTTGAGTGTGGTAGTAATTACTATTAAACTACTGGCACGGAGCGCAACGTTTTTCTGCCCTTGTTCATGCTGTAATATATTTGTTACAAGGAAAAACTCTTGCGAAAGAGAAGACATTACTCATGAGACCGGAAAACGCTGCATGTAAACGAAAATAAAACATTATGAGATGAATCACGTTACATTCAAGATGATTTGTGGAGCAAAGGGAAAGCATTCATCTACAAGCCCGGATACCTCCTGGACAACGTCAATTTCCACAGTCGTAACGCTCCTACGACCGTTCCTTTATTGCAGCCGCTGCTTTTTTGCCGTTTTTGCCTACATAATTTGATTACGTTACGTGTTCTTATTGTTCCGAACACGAGGCGGAGGCAGTGTGCCGGCTTGCGACCACGCTGTCCCAAAATATGATTGATGAAGCCGCCATGTTCGCATTCGACTAATATCTCCATTTCAAATCTTGACCGATACGCTGTCGGATACATACGGAAGTTCTTTGGGGATTAGCACCAGGCAAATGAGGGAACCTCCACGCTTAATCTACATATGCCTAATATGTGTATCATATACTTTAGGGGCAGAACTAAGAAAAAATAAATAAATGAGTATTCAAAATTTAAAATTAGCGAATATCAAGCTGTGTATTATGTGTATTATGTTATAAGAACCTCTGTTCTTTGTAGTTTTCGAATACCTTTTTATTCATCAAATCCACCAGATATACACTGTGGTTCCAAGTCATAAGATTGAATTTTTCATCAATAATCCAAATAAGTATTTATGGAGGACATATTAGGTCTTGTCGAAAGTTTTACACCAAATGTTATACTTTTTCCAACAATCATAATATTATTGTCCTTGTGTGGAACCTGGTCTGCCAATTTTTATAGTTGAGAAGTAGTAGAACACTAATACATTCTACTGCCAAAGAATTTCAACTCAAAACCAAGAAACTTTGAATCGAAAAATAAATGTTGCTGGAAGGCTTTCGAGCTAACCTTATCCTACCCTGAGTACTGTGTGACAAATTTCTCTGTTTCGAATGTCTAACTGTCTCCCTCTGAGGGTTGGTTAAAGCATAACTTTTGTGTTTTCGATTCAAGAATTGCCTAAAGGCTTCTAATTGTAATAGTTTGCTTGCACAGCGCCGCGTCATCTACATTTTAGTTTAGCTTTTCTCTTTCTTGATTAAGATTCCTTTTAGAACAGTTTCTTTTCTACAGTTTTATCTTTTCGATTGGGTTCTCTTCTGTACTTGAATAGCGCACCCAAGCGTGTATTTAAATAAATAAAATAAAAACTTATAGAAAACACGAGCCGAATGGGTAACCTGGCTGTATAGGAAACTGGAAAGTTTGGGACTTTTTCTGAAAGAGCTCGTTCACCTAGTTAGCTAAAACAACCAGTGGTTCTCTATAAGTGTATCAGCGACCGATGAAAAATTATTTGTGACACTCATTCATTTGTAAACGTAGGACGTAAATTTGCCCAACAACCATGGATCCAGACTCATCCGTGACCACTACATGTCCGCGAGCGAACACAATTTCACCCGGTTATTTATCTAGGTTCCGTTGAGAGACTTCCGCCGTTGATGTCTGTTTTTCAGGATTCTTAAAGAGAATTTCTTCAACCTTTGTAGTCCCGACATGTTTGCTGGAACTCGTGTGACTTAGTGCATTTCCAGAAAACTGTAAGGGAAACTGCTGGGTTTTCAATGGATTATTCGGACCGCTCAGTTACTGTTTGCCGTGCCATGACAGCTTCTGACAGCAAACAAACACAGTACAGTTGATGTTAGCCGAACATCATCTCGTTTGATGGTTTTCCAAAACGCAAAAGTGGGGGTGGGAGTGAGATGTCTCGGGAGTCAGGGTCGTCTTTCTTCTAGAAAGCTACTTGTTGTAGCAAAGTGTAAAAGTTCGAAGTGTAAAAATCCGAAGTGATCATATATGTACTGTTTATTTTATGCTATCAGCAAAAAAGTCTATGTATTTATTTTCAACAGATCATTTCTATCACAATTTTTAGTGAACAATTTTCATCTAATTTCCGTTGTATTAGGTCGTTTCGGAATATTGGTTCCATCACGGAGCCTGGAAAGTGAGGACAACTCGAAATACCCTAGAAGTGTTTGGAAAGGGAGTGGGTAATAAGGGAACGGGACACCGATGTTTTGAGAAATTTCTTCCCGGAGATATAAACCTGCAAAGTGAGCGTTGTGATGAACCTGGATTATGATGCGTTGGAAGCTGTGGCTTGAGCGGATAGGAGCCACAGTATGCCTGCATATGCAGCAAGGTTTGGCGTTCGTAACCCTATATTATTCAGGTGTTCAAGGCAATACGACAAGGTAAAGTGGCTCGATGAACGAATTTTTCACAGTTTGATTCCTAAAAATTGGTGCCATTTTTCGACCATTTTTTTCAAAACTGCGCTGCGTAAACCAGGGGAGCAAGGAGAAGAGTCTACCTACCATTCGTTGCACTGGCCAAACCTTGGTCTACGTGACCACAACTTCTCCCAAGTATTAGTCCACTCCTCGGTAGAGAAAATTTTCCACTTCCAACATCATGTTGGAAATGCCCTTCGCCACGTTATTGCCGCCTGCTTCCCTGGCTTCCAAGCCGTTAGCGCAACCATGCTACCGGTGAGATGGCAAGGCTGTGCCGGTAGCATAGGGGCATATTTGGACTGCTCGTACCCAATCTTGTTGGAGAAGCATTACCCGAAACTGTCTCATTCAAAATCAGACATTTCATACTTGACGACCTAATAGTTTGCGTACACAAAAGATTAGAGGATGAACGGGTGGAAGAGGAGGCATGGGACTAAAGTGGGATGTTCGCGGGCTTTGACAGCTGAGCAGCAGGAATTTTGCAGACGTATTTTTAATTAATGTATTAACTAATGCATTTTTAACCCAATGGGCTACACACATATGTTTAAGCTGATAGTATCGCATTCAATATATCACGTGCTAATCATGTGCTGCACTTCTCTTTTTGAAGAAGGAAAAGCCACTAAGAAAAACCTGCAGTGTCCTAGGCACGCTCCGTACAAGGTTCATCCACCCACTCTCCATCTCAGCGTATTGGTTGCGTTCTTCCCTCGATTAGACTCAAGAACGCGTGACCAAATTCGTTTTTCTCCCAGGCACAGCGACGAGAGCCGGTGAATCTTCCTGAGTAGCTGACGAGGGAGAGAGTACTACCTCTGAGCTTGATTCCCGAATATCAATCTTGGCCAAATTGGCTTTCAGGGCTTACTTTTCAATGCACAGAGCATCCACTATGGGCGCTAGGCACGGAATCGATGGTTATTCACGGGATCCAGCGGTAGTAAAAATCGGCCGAAACTTAACAAAAAAATCAACCAAAAATCTTTTAAAAATAGTTTGGGTTTCTAGTTCCAGCTCACTGTCCAAGCAGAACTGGAATGTACAACTCTTGCTAAGAAATGTAGTGGGTTCGTTTTGATCAATGCGGATTTTTAAGCAGAATCTTATGAACCTCGAAATAAATCTAGAGGGCTATAATAGGAAGTGTTAGAAAATCAGAAAGTAAGCATATTGTTGTAGTTCATTTGGTCATCGGGAAAAGAAGCACTCCTCAGATAAAAGCTGTTCGAAGTTGTTCAAAATATAATACTTCCCATTCCAGAGTCGGCTGTTGGCCGCGTTCCTGCCCCAGCACCTCATTTCTGCGGCTCGCCTTCAGATTGCCACCAATAATCCTCACATCTATGCGGAACATTATCCTCAGGTGAGTATCGCCTATCATCGAGCACATTAATATGATGTAATTATAGTATACGCTTGCCTGTGTGGACCGATGTTTTTAATTTATTCAAATGAGGAATGCTCATACTTTCCTAGGATTTTTTTCTCGGAAGTGAGGAAAAATTTCGAATAAAGTGGTTTCTTCACTTGTGCAAAGAATTTCTCTTAACTTTCTAGCTATGCTATGTAGTTTCATTAGTTCAATACCGGTTTTCCTACGCTTTTTTATGGCGCAGTGAAAATTCTCCTTTATTAGCGGAGGAGAGTTGCCAAGAAATAGATTATCCTTTCTCTTTTTTTCTTCTTCCAGAAGCAGAATTTTTGAAAACCCTACTGTTCAAAGGTAACCCAAAACAACAGCCGGTATGCATATTATCTCAGAGTTTTCCAGGTCACGGTAGCGTACGGACGCTTGATAGGCTTTGAGGCGGTTCTGTCACAATGTTCGTCGCTCGATGCAGCCAGGGTTCTCAAGGTATGTCGTACACTGGCGCAGAATTGTTGATAAAAATGGGTGCTGATCTTCTCCAACGAGCTCATGAATGTTTAAGAATTAGTTCTTCCCGATATCTCTGCGTGTATGATTTTATTCGAGCAAATTATAGCGTACAGGGTGTTTCATCGTCAAAGAAAAATCTCCTAATTTTTCACAACCGGCTCTTCTGCGGAAACTGCAAGTCTTTCTTTAGTGCAGTTGTCAAACCTCCTTCTTTGTCAGCAGTTCTTTGTCATCATGGCTCACTTCTGGATTTCCCTATTATAAATTTCGCCTGATTGTTTAGGAAGTCGAGCAGCGCATAGATCGACTGTGCGATCTGAACGGCTGCACGAAAGTGGCCTCAGAAGGAATCACTGTAGGTTGACTGTTCCTTTGTCAGTTTATCCCACTAGCCTAATTAGTCCACTTCCAGGTCATCTCCTCCATTCCCAGTCATGACCCGTACCACGCCCTGAACGTGGTTCGATTCGCGTTGCAACTGGAGGCACTGGTCGAGTGAGTCAGATAGGTTGTGAATTTTCTATACGCTCCACGTTGAAGTGCTGTTTCAGGTCGTTTCGTGACGCGACCACGGCCGACGTGGCCGTCTGCGTCGGAATCGACAGCGGCTCGGTGTCGGCGGGCGTCGTCGGCTCCACCAAGTGGCATTACGACGTCATTGGAGTCACCGTCGACAACGCGATTCTTCTGCAGAGCAACGCTCCTGCCCAGTGAGTCCACATTGTTCCTGTTTTTCATAGGTCTTCTACACCCGAATTTCAAATTTCCTGGAGTAGTTACATAGCTCGGCATCTCCCTGTTCGTTCGCAGCGATTTCACTCTTTTCAGCGGTGTTTTCCTGACAGAAGAGACTCGTCAACTGGTGGAAGGCCACTACACGCTTGAGCACATCGGCGAAATCTGGCGTGTCTCTGGTGGATCACCTGGGCCGGAGCTGTTCCCAGTCAATAAGCGGTGAGAGCAGGATTATTTTTCCCTATTTTTTATTCCTCTCCTATTTATTTACATCTATTGTTTTATTTATCTATTTCTCTATCTGCTTGTTTGTCTATTTTTCTATTGTTTTCTATTTTCAATGGTAATTTCTCAAGACTTTTTATTAACACCGGAGTTTGAAATTCCAGAGATGAACTTATTAAAAAACTAGTTTTGAATCTACATGGCTAAAGACACATTTTTAGAGAACAGTGGTAAAACGGGCTTTTCAACGAGGAAATTATATAGGAAATGTAAGCCTAAAAATTTTTCGCCTTCTCGTCCCCCTCCCTCAATTTGCCTCTCTACCACTGATGTCACATATCATTTATTCACTACTCCAAAAGGCGCGCCATAGTTTCCAGATAGCAAAAAAAAATTGGTAGCAATGCATAACGAATAAGGACTGGTTGTGCATGCGAGTAGGTTGTCACCAACTCGTCGAGCCTTCGCCTGATGAAGGGCCACGCTTTTGGCAAAATCGCATACTTCGCCTGTAATACATTTACAGTTATTCGTCCCCCATTCCTAGTGCTAATCGAAATTCTTAATGTGCCTTCTTTCAGGTTCTCCATGGTCACGGTACCACAGGGCATCAATCGCCTGCTGCAAACGCTGACCACGATCGACCCGCAGATCAAGACCATGGGGGCTACGAAGAAGAGGTGCCCATTGAATTTCATTATTTAAATTCTTTTTATTTCTATTTCTTTTTATTTTTATTTCTATATTTGAACATGATTCGTTTTTGTGAAGTTCTGTATTGTGCCTCTACTTTTACTATTTTTGGTGCACCACGAGCGTATTTGAGAAGTAAATAAACAAATAAACAAGTAAATAAATATCGGGCGCGTGCATCTTATAAGACCTTAGCTAATTCACTCATTTTCAGGAAGGCAAAACTCCAGGATGAAGACGATCAGAAGAAGGATCCTTCATCGTCCAAGGGCAGCTTCATGAACTCCCTTTCGCTGCAATTCAAGAACAATCGGCTCGAGACGGAGGTACGTTTAGGGTCATGGCTCAATACCGCTCAGCTATCTCGAGCACTTTCAGTTCCACAAAGAGATGGATCACTGGTTCATACCGGCGCTGGCCATCAGCATCTTCTTCCTAGTCGTCTACGGTATCTACCACATGCTGGTTATGCCAAGGTGAGCTTGCTGAACGCAATGATGCTTCCTCTTCCGTAACGAATGTGTAAAATTCCAGGCTCATCACCAGCCTGGCACTCATCGTGGTCGCCCTCACGCTGATGTTCTTTATCCTCCTGATGCTCTACATCAATTATTTCCACGTAGGCTTTGGTTTTTTCGCTCGCACTCTACGAATTTGCAGTATCTTTTGTTTGTTTTTTTTTTCAGAGTTTTTCGCAGTTCATCACGCGCACCTCTCACGGTCACTCGCTGACCATCCTGCTCATCATGGCCATTCTGTTCCTATGCGGAATAGTGAACACGGTATTCCCTTTCTCAACTTATTTTATGAGCCCTATTTCCGTTGGACGAACAGCTTTGGGTGATGTTCTCACATCAGATACATAGCCTTTGTTTTACCGACAGTTTATGTCGATTTCTGTGCCCTCTCAAAAGTCGATCCCGGAAGCATCTTCTCTTAACGGGATGGTTTTCAGTACCTGCCGATCATAACGACTAACTCAAAAACCCATGAAATTTCCTACATAATTTCATTCCGCATCTCTCGGTGGGCCAAGTAAATTAAGGATCTGGAGAAAACCTGTGTGGAACCATGCCTCTAAAAGAGTTAAAACCTCACAAAATGCTGCCTAGATTTCCAACAATTCCATGCGTTAATCCACAACTCCTTTTCAGGGTTTTTCCATGTTTTCCCCTTCGACGACGGCTGGGAACCCTCAAGTAAGAACGACAATTTCAGTTCTCCTGCCCTCAGCCGGAGCAGGCCGACGTGTGCCAGACGGTCCACTTCTCAGCGTTCTCGTTCGCCATGTGGATGCTCACCACGGCCGTATTCATCCGATTCTCGTCCGTCTACCTGCTTGGAGTGTTGACTTTTGCTATTTTCATCTACACCATCCAGATCTTCCTCACGCATCCTCCGATTGGTCCGCAAGAGTGAGTTAGCCACGCTGCTACTTAGGATTTCTTACAGCATTACCTTTTCCTCTAAATCCCTCTGGATTTTACTCTTCCTTTTCCTTTTCTTCTCTTCTTTCTTGTTGTTCAGGGAGATTCCCTCTCTAGCGATTTCACATCAAAACATTGAGTAGCCAATCATCCAAATTTTGAAGAATGGAATAGTGTAGCAATTCTTATGTTTCTGTTTTCACTCTTCACTTTTTCTAAATTATTCGGCTACTAGTACTCCAGAAACCTCAATCCTTTTACTCAAGCTTAGTTTCGGGGTTGTACGAAGCACATAGATCAAAATAATCATGACCATTTCCCACCCTGACTCAGTGTTGTAGGATTACGGTGCGTAATTATACTCATTTTCTATCTTGATCACGAGGTAAGGCTTTCTCACACTCCGCTGCTATTTTCTCGATACATTTGGCATTTTTCCAACTCCCTGCAAAAATGCTACCATAGCTTTACGAAAGCGGGGTTAGTTTTGATATGAGACTAACTTTTGTAACCAGTGCATGCATCGAGTAATCCTTCCCGATGGATTCTGGGCAAAACTTTTTTTTTTGAAATTTTTTTTCACATAATTCTTCGATCTGAACTCACTCTCATAGTTTTCGCAGTTGAACCGGAGTGGAGGAGTGCTGAGCACCGTCCAGCGACCTCGTTATCAGCGTCCACTCCTCAATCACTCGCAGTTTCTACGCGGCTTGCTGGCCATTTATCACGCGCACAACGCTGCTTTTTACAACGCTACAAACGTCGTCTACGCTTTGCACGAAAAAATGCACTAGGGATCTTCGAAGTACTCTCCAACTCACCATCGTTGTTTGTTATGAGTGGAAGACATTTCGCTATAAATCCTAGAAGTGCTGCGCCCACGTTGTAGCAGAAGAACCGCTGGACCTTTTTGTTTTCCACATGAAACTCAGGATACTAATTAAAAGAAGTCCAGCAGATCCGGAAATTTCAGGTTCACCGTCGAGTTCGACCTGTGGGTTGGTCTATCGTCGCTGGCCGCGCTCGTCTTTCTGCATGCGAGGAGATGCGAAAAACTGATGAGACTCGACTTTTTGTCCGTCGTGAAGGTGAGCATTCGACTCCTTTGACTAGCTAGGCTGGCCGCTAAGTACTTCTTGATCGTGTTCAGCTGCGATCTACTCCATTACACAGCGACGTAATCGCAACACCTCTCTATTGAAGGTGGCAGCATAGTCCAACTATGAGCTCCATGCATACCATCCAGAGAGACCTAGTAGTTCTACAGATCTATGCGAGCTGTGCACGGCTTCTAATGCTACAGAGCCCAGGCAAATTATTGCTGATTGAATTTGGAACGTCACTTACTTCGGAAATCAGAGAACTATGGTTGAAAAACCAAATTAAAAACACCTACGAAAACCTAAATTTGCAACAAGCTTTCGCGATGCTTTCTTCATGCAAGCTTCGTGCAAACTTAATGCAACCTGAAACATGCTGATATGGGGCGCTCACGGGATGTTTATGAATTGTGCATGGGGCATGTATGAAACATACATCACCTCACCAAGTTCTGACGCCTCACAGCTTGGGTGTGTTGCGCGACTCCTTCACAATTCGTCAATAGGGACGTAGATGGCCGTTTCCTTTCCTTACTCCGTGCATGTCTCGCCCACACTAAGACTATATCCTTCAAAGTTGGCACACTGATACTGCCAGCGTATTAAGTAAATAAATGAATAAATAAACTCTAACAGTATGCATGGGTGGGTTGGGGTGATGCAGGCAAACATATTGTAAACGCTTGAAACCGGTGCTCATTCACATCCCATTTCATCAACGCTTTTTTTATGGAAGCATGGGATACCGATGTCTCACTTGGTTACCTTATTTAAACCGCTCTCTCAGAATTTGCTGGTTATCGAGCTTGCGAGTTCTCCATGGCGCTTGCGAGTTCTCCATGGCGGTAAGTTTTTCTCCACTCTATCAATCAATGGCCTCTCCGAATTATTTGATTTTATGTATGTGTTATTTTCAAATAAAACTTCCTAATTTCACGGCACTTAGCACACAGATACTCATTGACGATCCCCAGAATTCTTGAAGGCGGATTTCAACAGCCCTCGCTCCATGTATTCGCAAGCACAAACCTCACCCTCTGGGAATCTCTCCAAGAAAAAAATTCGAAAAGATTCGATTAAGATGGATAACTATTTATAACTGTGGCACTGAGGCAATTTCTCGCGACGACAAATTGCTGAATTTTTTTTTATGAAATCGCTTTTGAACGAGGTTTACCTTGATACCCAGCACTACGCATTCAGATCGCAAGGACCACTCCCTTCCACCAGAATGCTGGATTACCCAAAATCCGCATTGAGATTACCAGACGTGCTAACACCGTTAAATTCACCCATCGTTGACACGAGCGCCAATACGCTTACCCTGGGTAATCTCAATGANCACGAGGACTCTTGGATTCTGCAAAATGTTCGCATTTGGTTGTTCATCAGATTTGAATTTCTGGCAACAAGCGTGTATCTAAGGCAATAAACTGAGGCAAAATTAGTGAAGCGCACAAAGTCAGAATCAGAACTAACTCGTAATTGAAGTAATCATCTTCTCTAGTAACGTAAATCCCAAAGTCTTCGTAGAAAAACTCGGATACAATCATGAGAGTGCTACCAGATTTGCTTCCAATTCCTTTTTTCTTTCTTTACCCTTTCTCTTTTTCTTTTCCTTTCTCCCAGGCCCCACGGCACTGTGGGAAGCTCTATCGCTCCGTTTCGCATACGGCACTCTTTCAGGTGAACGAAACTCCCTGGACAATCGGCGAACTGCTGCACACTTTAGCGCAATTCTTGCTGCAGGCCACTCAGTTCGCGTCAGAAAAGGACTTTCAAGTCCAGATAGGTAAGTAGTTGAATTCTCATAACAAAATATCTCGAGTCAGCTCTTGTAATAACCAACTTCCTTGCAGGTATGGACTGCGGCAGCGCGCTGTCACTGGTCGCCGACACCGACCAACCCCGATACGAGCTGTGGGGTGAGACGGTGGAGAGGGCCCGGATACTGATGCAGAGCGCCAGCCAAGGCAAAACGTTCGTCTCCGAGGAGATTTTCCTGGCACTCAGACCACGAAACCTGCACTTCAGCACGAAACCAATGAAAGTGGGACTGATTTCGGCAGCACTTGATCTCTACTACTTAATTGAAGCTGAGAATTTTTAGGTTCTCCCGAATCTGAACGCCTACATCCTCTATAGCACGGAGGACAACACGCCGAACGAGAGCATGCCGCGTGAGGAGCAGGAACGGCACACTCAGTGCATGTTCGAGGCGGCGCAAAATGTTGACGTAAGCGCTTTTCAGCCCAGAATGCTCCCAGGAAGGTAATCCTAGGAATCCAGGATAATCGTCTGATTCCAGTCTCAGCTGACATCGTCGATGGCCTCGTCGTTCTCGTCAGAGCTGCAGTCGATTGATGGTGGAGGTGAAACGGACAGTGATATAGGTACGAACAAAGCTGCTCGGATTTCTCGCAGTTCCTCTGGATATCCGCCCACAATTTTTCAGAGTGGATAACTCCGGAGACGGCACTAATGCGCCAATCCACATCATCGCACCAACCTCGAGAGCCGGTCATTCCCCTGCGAAGCAACTATCGCATGTCTGACTACAACCCCTACAGGTTCAGTTTACCCCGAATGACTGGATGACTCTCTGTGGAAATGGGTCGAAACGATTTGTTCTAGGGAGCCGTATCGGGCCCAAGATGTCATGGCTCAGCGGTTCTCCGACAGCTACAAGGGAGACCACGTCAGCCAGTACTCAGATTGGTCTGAGCAGGAGAGCAGAGCTCCGAGCCGAGGCAGTCAACGCGGTGGGTGCTAGTCTGTGTTAGGCTGTGTTTATGCTTCATCGCCAGCCGCTGGCATTGCGCCTGTAGCCTTACGTGAGACGTGACAGGTTTACGTAATTATGTGGGGATACAAACTTTCGCCGGGTCATCAACAAACGAACATCATGGGATTTTCTGAGCAATGCCAGTAACTGCGTGACACGGCGAAACAACCACTTATGTGATTTGCATGGCGCGAAAATCGCGCGACGAGAGTATAAACACAGCCTTACATTCCAGACAGAGGACTGAAATGGTTATGAGACCAGAAATGACATTGACTGCGATGTCTAATACAAATTTCACGCGAACCTGGAATCACTTTACTGTATCCAGTGCTATTCTTGTGCTACCCCTCATAATTTGATTGTTTCAGCGAGGCGACGATGGCGAGGAGGCTCGAAATCATCGCTGCGGCATCCATTTTCCTGGATGAAGCGGGTACGTTTCTGGCTTTTTGAAGTAGTTATTTCCATGGACAGCTTGCAAAGCTTCATGACATAGGTGTTTCACAAAGCCCAGGTTTTGATGTCAAAGATTTGTAAACGCTCAGTTACTTATGCCTTGTCCATGGATACTATACAAGTNCGTCGCGCTTACGATAGCGCGAAAATTGGCACATGTGTATGGCAACAGTGCTGTTGGCGTTGCGAAGGACGGGGGGTGGGGGGCCGCCCCCCCCAAGGTCAAGTATATGCCGTGTAGTGGTAGTGGTCCTTCTAGAGTAGTCCATTACTCTGACAGAGTACAAGACTCCACAAAACGGGTGTTAAAATGCTGCTCTTACGTTAGTGAATGGTAGGTTATAACCAGCTAGCCAGGTCACATTGGATAAATGATCCTCAAACATCCAAGGGATGTTTGCATCCTCTCGGAATGCCTCTCATTAATGTTTCTGTACTTCTGGAATTCATTTGCGCTAATTGGCGACGGATAACAATGATACGAAGGCGAACAGAGGTGGATTCACCATGGGGGAGCGCAAGGTTAGTCAAGCATCCATAGCACATTTTCCAATGAGGAAAAATTGAGTGCAGACAGACAAATTAAGATTCAAAATTCCGCCTTTATTTCAAAAAAAAAAAAAACGGACCCGATCCTCCTTTAGGGGAAGTCATAAGGCTGCTCTCTGACGACGGACAGTGAAGTCCTGGAAACTTTGCTAATTATTGAATAGCAACTCACTCTATTTTGCTAAGTAGCTCAGATAACCAGGATCCAATATTCGGAAGTCGCTAATATTCGAATATTTGGGTCTTCCAAAATAATCGGTCATTCGAATATTCGATTACTTGGAAATTTTATTCGCATGCTATTCTCTAACTTTTAGGGCGTCGAAGAGTCGTCGTCGAAGGATCGCTTCCTGCTGCTGAACAGTCAAGTGCTGCTGAATCTCGTGCCACCTCACGTCGCTCCATGGGTGGTGGCAAAGACCGGCGAGCAGTGGCACCATGCTCATCACTCAGGTCAGTTCAGAAGATCTCCACATCGTCTAGCCGAAAAAATAGGAAACCATCCTTTTAGTGGGTGTCGCCTACATGACGGTTTCTGGATTTAACCTCGCAGGCGAACAGGGATTGAACGGGCTCAACTATGTGTTCACCTCGTTTGACCAGGTGAGTCTCGCATTTTTACTCTGGCAAAGCTCGACATCTGTATCCATGAAAAGATACGTATGACTCCAGCAACTCACCAATTTCCGTGGGATCGAGAAGATCAAGAGCGCGAATCGATTCTACATCGTTGCAGTCGGTCTGCTTCCGGATGCTGCTCAGAATGTGAGTGTTTCTTCTGTATCTGTTTCCTTAGCAGGTTTGCCCTGCTTGCACAAGCATTAGGTTGTCCCACAAATAATGGCTGTTTTGAAGCCGAGCTTCCCAATGGGCATAATTTAACTCAAATTTGAGATATTTCTTGAAATGAAAACTGTCATGGTTAGCATTTCCACTAGTTATATACCAAGCTGTAGAAATTTTAGAAGAAAATCAGAAGAAAAAAAGGTAATCAAAGAGTTATGAACTTCCAAATCTCCACTATTAGGTTGAGGCCATTATTTTCGGGACAACCTAATGGAAGCGTTAGGAACACCACACGAGGACTCTTGGATTCTGCAAAATGTTCGCATTTGGTTGTTCATCAGATTTGAATTTCTGGCAACAAGCGTGTATCTAAGGCAATAAACTGAGGCAAAATTAGTGAAGCGCACAAAGTCAGAATCAGAACTAACTCGTAATTGAAGTAATCATCTTCTCTAGTAACGTAAATCCCAAAGTCTTCGTAGAAAAACTCGGATACAATCATGAGAGTGCTACCAGATTTGCTTCCAATTCCTTTTTTCTTTCTTTACCCTTTCTCTTTTTCTTTTCCTTTCTCCCAGGCCCCACGGCACTGTGGGAAGCTCTATCGCTCCGTTTCGCATACGGCACTCTTTCAGGTGAACGAAACTCCCTGGACAATCGGCGAACTGCTGCACACTTTAGCGCAATTCTTGCTGCAGGCCACTCAGTTCGCGTCAGAAAAGGACTTTCAAGTCCAGATAGGTAAGTAGTTGAATTCTCATAACAAAATATCTCGAGTCAGCTCTTGTAATAACCAACTTCCTTGCAGGTATGGACTGCGGCAGCGCGCTGTCACTGGTCGCCGACACCGACCAACCCCGATACGAGCTGTGGGGTGAGACGGTGGAGAGGGCCCGGATACTGATGCAGAGCGCCAGCCAAGGCAAAACGTTCGTCTCCGAGGAGATTTTCCTGGCACTCAGACCACGAAACCTGCACTTCAGCACGAAACCAATGAAAGTGGGACTGATTTCGGCAGCACTTGATCTCTACTACTTAATTGAAGCTGAGAATTTTTAGGTTCTCCCGAATCTGAACGCCTACATCCTCTATAGCACGGAGGACAACACGCCGAACGAGAGCATGCCGCGTGAGGAGCAGGAACGGCACACTCAGTGCATGTTCGAGGCGGCGCAAAATGTTGACGTAAGCGCTTTTCAGCCCAGAATGCTCCCAGGAAGGTAATCCTAGGAATCCAGGATAATCGTCTGATTCCAGTCTCAGCTGACATCGTCGATGGCCTCGTCGTTCTCGTCAGAGCTGCAGTCGATTGATGGTGGAGGTGAAACGGACAGTGATATAGGTACGAACAAAGCTGCTCGGATTTCTCGCAGTTCCTCTGGATATCCGCCCACAATTTTTCAGAGTGGATAACTCCGGAGACGGCACTAATGCGCCAATCCACATCATCGCACCAACCTCGAGAGCCGGTCATTCCCCTGCGAAGCAACTATCGCATGTCTGACTACAACCCCTACAGGTTCAGTTTACCCCGAATGACTGGATGACTCTCTGTGGAAATGGGTCGAAACGATTTGTTCTAGGGAGCCGTATCGGGCCCAAGATGTCATGGCTCAGCGGTTCTCCGACAGCTACAAGGGAGACCACGTCAGCCAGTACTCAGATTGGTCTGAGCAGGAGAGCAGAGCTCCGAGCCGAGGCAGTCAACGCGGTGGGTGCTAGTCTGTGTTAGGCTGTGTTTATGCTTCATCGCCAGCCGCTGGCATTGCGCCTGTAGCCTTACGTGAGACGTGACAGGTTTACGTAATTATGTGGGGATACAAACTTTCGCCGGGTCATCAACAAACGAACATCATGGGATTTTCTGAGCAATGCCAGTAACTGCGTGACACGGCGAAACAACCACTTATGTGATTTGCATGGCGCGAAAATCGCGCGACGAGAGTATAAACACAGCCTTACATTCCAGACAGAGGACTGAAATGGTTATGAGACCAGAAATGACATTGACTGCGATGTCTAATACAAATTTCACGCGAACCTGGAATCACTTTACTGTATCCAGTGCTATTCTTGTGCTACCCCTCATAATTTGATTGTTTCAGCGAGGCGACGATGGCGAGGAGGCTCGAAATCATCGCTGCGGCATCCATTTTCCTGGATGAAGCGGGTACGTTTCTGGCTTTTTGAAGTAGTTATTTCCATGGACAGCTTGCAAAGCTTCATGACATAGGTGTTTCACAAAGCCCAGGTTTTGATGTCAAAGATTTGTAAACGCTCAGTTACTTATGCCTTGTCCATGGATACTATACAAGTATGAACATTTAGCAGATTTGATTATTCACATGGATGTTTCATTCCGAAAATTTTCTCATATCACGAGTAGGGAGGCATGGAAATTTGCTCAAAACCTGACGGTGCACATGTTCTGAGTGTGGAGCGTTGTACCTGGGAAGGGGAGGCACCTAAGCTCTGCGATTGATCGAATCACTCAAGTGCCCTTTTCAAATCAATCAAAAAGCCGCCCTTTTCAGCTACAACCCTCCATACTCACACATTTTCTCTTCTTTTACTTGCAAGTTCTGAGCATGAGACGCATCTTTACAGGGCACTTCCACCGACTACGACGAGTCGTTGGCGGACCCGGCAGAACGGCTCGAAGCTGCCGCGAACAGAGTCGACCGCATGCTCCAGGAGCTGAATGCTTATGGAGATTTCGCCGACGTTAAGCCCTTGGAGTAGGAATCTTTTTTATTTCATCTTTTGCTGTCGGGAGCAAAAAACTCAATGGTTAAGGCGCAGTTCCTTCAATCTACTCTCCCTTGCAGGTATCGCCCATTCCCCACAGCAGCGTACGGCTCGATGAAGTCCGTGCACCGTGCGATGTCGTCCGCTTGTCACACCGAATACGACAACGCGGAATCCGAAGCCGCCCTCTCCGACGTTGAGCCGAACGCGAATGGAAGGACGTCAAGGTATGCCAGCTGTACATCCAAACTGTGAAGAGACCGTAGCAGCCTTTTTAGGTCCCACGAAAAACGACGCAAGAGACGGTGGCGATCGCAGAAGGGCGAAGACGCCGACACGGAGTCCCAGTGCAGCAGTGCGGCCAGCAGCGTCGACCTCGATCCACTGCGGTACGGGTCCCCCGTTTTTCATTTGGGTCTATTCTGCACGTGAAGCATAGCACACTGCATCGCTGTCACCCAGGCGATATTGATTTTGATACGTATCGATTATCGACGCCAGCGATACTTCGCCCAAAACAATAGGTATCGGAGTCGATACCGCTGGCGACGGCAAAGAAGTTTGTTTTAGTCAATATGGATAGCGGTAGGCTGAAGTAATAATTAGTTAGGTATAGCACGTGCAGTGTCTCTCAAAAATGCTTGCCTCACGCTGCACAGCCCATCTGCTGCGCCGCGCCGCGTCACCAATGCATACGTGGTGCGATGTGGCTCAGCTTAGGGGCGGTGCAGCGTGAGGCAAAGATTTTTGAGACTGTAAATGCGCACTAAAAATGCAGGAGACAAGCACTCAGATAAAGCATACCACCAGTTGTACATGATTTAACTCAACTGTTGTGATCCTATGTATACTACAGATTCTCGGGGAACTCTTGTAGCAGTCAGTTCATTGTTATACTTTCCAAAGGCTGCGTGACAAGAGGTACGCAGCTGAGCTGTGATTGGTCCATTCATGAGCGCTTCGCGGCTGCAACCTTCGAAGGTACAAACGGCGCTGGGGAGAAATAGACAGGTTTTCTAAGGCTGGGAGAGAGAGGTGGATGCCGCCGGAGCCGCTAAATTGTAAGGAGATAGGAGTCGATGTCATTCAATGCGTTGAATTCGAAGAATCGAACGAATTTGAAAAGCATATGCGTGCGGCGCGGTCGCGTCGCGGCGTACGTCTTGACCGCCTCCCCTTTTCGAGGGGTCTGGCGCGTTGAGTTGTAACTCAGGTTTTGAAACATATCGACTGTGGGCGAAGCGTACTCTGATAGATGTACCCTTGGAACGCAGCCCGAACAGCGTAATGCGTCGAATAGAAACCCTACCAGCATATCTTCCCAGCTGCTGCCATTCTTTGGCAACTGCTGCTATAAGGAGGAAAACTTGAGCAGCAATTAAGAGAAAAATGGCAGCAACTGAGAGGTGATGCTGCTGGGGTTTCTACTCAACGCACTACGCTGTCACGGTTGTGTTCATGCTGCAAAGTTATCAGAGTAGCTGGAGCTGTCGTCGGCAACCAATCGATACGCATTAAAGTCAGTGTCCGAGAGAGTAGTTATACTTCTCAAGAAATATAGCAGCAGCTTGAGCGGTGGCATTGAGATCCCATAGTGAACATCACCTTCTTTCAGCTGGAAGTCCGTGCACTCGATCGGCTACGAGAACGAGTACGAGATGCAGTCGGACAACGAAGGGCTGGCGATCGAGGAGATGAAGGCGCTGTCGCGCGACATCCGCAAGAACTTCGGCGACTTCAAGCTGGCGACGTTCGACGACATTGATCAGGACTGATCTGTTGGAGCTGTTGATCCGATGCACATTGCATCTCAAATTCGAAGTCCATTAATGCTCACGATTTCAACGTTGTTCACGGGTAACTGTGGAGGTGGCACGAGTGGCACGCTTCTTCGCTGTGTGTAGAGGGTGGCCATGGATAGTATAGCACAGGAGAACCACATCTCCACACGAGGTGATGGAAACGTGGCACTCGTGCTCTTCGTCAAGCGTTTTCTTCAGTATGGCTGTTGTCCTTGTGTTGAACCCGATTTGCTCACTCTTTGTACGGTGCTTTGTGTGGATATCTCGACGTTTGTCCATTTTTATTGTCTCTGTATGTTATGTCGTTGTTAAACAATCTCAATACTTGGCTGCTCTCAGTGCTTTGTTCCTCTGAGGAAGCGAATGAGATCTTTGTTACATTGAGTTCGGGAGGAATTGAAGAATGACTTTCTCAATGTACGTCGCCAAAATTCAAGGAATATTTCAAGGATTTGAACTTCGAAGTACAAGCAAACCTGGGCTCTCTGTAGTGCAGCACTGTTTCAATGTCAGAGGGGCTTAGAAAGAATGAAAACACAAATTGTGTTGACTGTTCAATTGCCGCTACAAAAGAACGACTTGTTTGTGAGATTCTTCTTTTTCCAAATCATCTCTCAGATTCCTCCATGCAGGAAGGATAAATGAGACTACCCGTGGTAAACGTGTCAACGTTCGAAAACTTACTCTTTACCTGGTACCCATCAAAAAGTTCACCCATATATGACGTTGTCGATACTCAGCTGCTATCCATGCGTAATCACACCCAAGGTATGAGATCACCAACCCTTCCAGTAATGTATCCGCGCCGACTTTTTCGGTGCTCTTTTTCTCTGCTGAATAGAAGTTCAGATTTTAACTCCTTTACTTTCGAGCAGTCGGTCATGAAACACATCGGGAGCCGTATCCAATATACAGGGTGGTCCACATGAAGTGTGACGGGAAAAACTACCCATAACTTTACATAAATTAAAGCAAATGAGAACTCTTTCTATTTGTTTAAATGACAGAAAAATTCTCTACAACATATCTTGGATCACATTCGAAATGACCACCTTTAGCTTTGATACAAGCATCCAATCTCTTCTTGGAATTCTTGAGAATGCGCGCTACGATTTCCGGCGAGATTCGGTCTCCAGCAACCATCAGGGCTGTCTTCAGTGAATCTAATGAACTGTATTGAGAAGAGCAGACTTTTTGCTACAAGATTGATTAGACAGCGAAATTCAGAGGGTTGAGATCGGTTGAGTTTGATGGCCAAACATCTTTCGTCCAGAAACGCGGAAGATTGGTCCCACAGCACTCCAGTGCCTTCTTTTTGCCGCGAGCAGGTGCCCAATCTTGGTGGGAGGCCCACTCCATATCCATAGCATTCTATTCGGCCCAACGAATCACCCCATCCTCCAGGATCTGTTTCAAGTGAAGTTCGGTATCAATTTCAACTCCTTGTTGAACAAAAACCAGCTTCGCCTTGCCCTAACACGATATTCCATCCCACACCATCACAGATTGTGGGAAACGAGTTTCTTCAACCTTGACGGCTCTGGGAGATACCTTTGACAGAAGTCCCCGCTGATTCTGCCCATTCCGGAGTGAATATCTTCGCGTCCGTGAAGGGAATTCGGACGAACTTGTCACCGCGCGCAAGGGTCATCACTTTTCTGCATTTTTCCAATTTGGAGGCCCTCATTTCGTCTGTGAGGCGTTGTCTTTTGGGGAATTTGTTAGTATTCAACTCCAGATAATCTCTGATCAGTCTTTGCATGGTTGAATGGCTTATTTTGTGATCCTTGGCCAATTGATCAATGCTTCTNACGACTTCCCCCCACCTTGGGCGCCGGCGTACGCTTATCACAGCGGCGGGCCCATCTCCCCCCACTTTGGGCGCCGGCGTACGCTTATCACAGTGGCGGACCCATCTTCCCCCACTTTGGGCGCCGGTGTACGCTTATCACAGCGATGGGCCCGTCTCCCCCCACCNGAATTTCGTAACGCTCTGACACACACGTACACTCACAAACACACTTACATACAGACTAAGCGCGTTATTATAAGTCATGATACCTGTATAATAAGGATTCCAGAGGACTTACATCTGACAAGCACATCCAGCAAATAGACGTTGCGAAATGAGAAAGGGAGGGGGGGGGGTCGTTTATTAAGGAAGTTTTTTTTTTCATTTCAATGATAGAAAAAAATCAAGAACAGAAGAATCTGCAGAAAATTCGTACAGGAATTCGAAGGATAGCTTCGGAAGAAAACCCAGTCTGATAACACCTATAAACTCATGACCATAAGACGTGTTGCTGAGGTGTGCTGAGTGGATGCTGGAAAATTTCAGAAACCAGCACTGAATCAGAACAATCGCGAGTCTACCACCAAGATTTCTTTCTAAAAAAAGTCCAACTTTTCCAGAGCAAAATTCGGTCGGCGACTCGTCTGCTGGTGCTGATCGTCTGCTCCTACCTGCTCGCTAACGTGCTTAACGTTCTCATCACCTTGTGGGAGTATGTGGCGTTCCAGTCCACTCAAACAGCTGAAGCATACGTGGTAAGTGATTACATCCAGTGTCCACGTCTCAGCTGACCTTCCGTTTTCGCTTCAGATCTATGAAGCCTGCACCGATGTGATATCCGTGCTGTACGTGCTCGTCTGCGCAACCAGACTGCTCGTTTACATCACGTGCAACAAGGTCTGTTGTAGTAATACTACTGGTTACATTAATTATATGAGCCATGTTTAGGAAATACGAGACGCGGTTGTACATCAGCTCTGCCCTCACTATTCCACGAAATCAGTGAAGTACACGAAACCGCTGTGAGATTGCAGTTTTTATTCAATTTTCATTTACCTATTTTTGACTGGGGAAAGTCACGTGGCCTTCTTTGTTTTTTTCCCTTTGTTTTCATCTTCTAGCGATTGAAAGATCTCATTTTGTCGAAATTGAGCACTTTTCATTGTTTGTTCTCGTAACGCAGAGTTTCAATGAACAACACAGCAGAGAACTATCATTTGAAAACCAAAGGGGGCAGAAGTTGGTTCTAGCAATCATATCTACTCCATATTGAACCAGTAGTTGAACAGACTGTTTTCAGCCGCCTAAGAACACGATGACTTCCCCGAAAATAATGAATATTCATTGATCTCTGATTACAAATCTGAATGTTTTTAATGCGCAGCCTCGAGGATTGATTGTCTCTCATCATCCGCAACTCATAACATAACGACAGCAAGCATCGGATCGTTTGCGTTTTGGAAACTAATGCCTTAGAGGAAACAAACCTGTGTGGATCACATGTTGTTGTGCTAGGATAGCCGTAATCTCGCTGGAGAGGTTTGGCAGAGAGAATACTATTTACAGCTGAAAATATTCACAACTAGAAATAAACAAATGGGTAAGCATGAGTTGTCAAAACTTTGATCCTCGTTACCTGTAGCGTTTCCCGTTTAGCTGACTGTAAATGGCCCCATATTTTGATTGGTTTTATCCAAAGCATTCCACTAAAATTGGCTAACGTTATGGCAATATGTATGTCTGCTGGCGTAAAAATGACCAATATTTATACAGATTTGAATATTAACTTTTTCCATAGAAATTTAACATTTATGGGAAACCTTAATGACCGTAAACGAAAGAAACTTAATACAAATGAAAGACCATAGCAGTACCATGGAATTAATCTCACGTTCTTCTTCTTTTTGGATCTTCTTTTGTGTTGGGCGTTCCTTACGCAAGGAGAATCTCTTATTTTTTTTGCTCGAATTATGGATTGATACTGAAAGTGCACAAAACCTTTATTCTCCATTTCTCATTTTGCGAGAGGTTTGGCAAGTTGACTGTAACCCAACAATCATCGTTAAGAGCAAGATCCGGACAAAATTTTGTTTTACGGATTTCCGGTCAAGGCGACGCTCCGGAAGAAAACAATAAAAACTTGCCTGAGAAAGTCCCAGAACTCACGGATTTCTTTGACGAACTATGGTGTGGCGTTTATGCGTCGGAAAAGTCCGTGCTTTCAAATGGCGCTATGCAGCGCGCTTCATGTGTTGTCTATTGCTGCGTCGTAAGACAAAATTTATGTTCAAAAGACTGCACATAGTCCGTTTCATAATTTGGGGGATAGTCTCAGGATCAATGCGCATCGTCCATCGTTGTCCATTAGTCAGGCGCGCAGCTTTTATTAGCTGCAGCATTTTTTCTCACGACCACCGTACTCCTCAACGTTTTATACCACATCTTGTGATAGAGCTTACGGCGAGCTCCAAACTTGGAATACATATCACGCAGCTGTTTGGGATTCTAGGGAAAGAAAAACTCGGATGAATAAGATTTTGACCGCACGTTTCCTTTAATTCTGGATTTCCGCAAAAACACTCCCAACCCATGTGTACTGGAATGATGCCTCGTCCATTTCATCACAAATTCGCTTAATATCTCCATTTTCAGAGACACGGAACAATCGTCCCGTCAGGTGGGCACCGAGCTCGATGCAGTCGCAATCGCCATCGCACGTCGTCTAGTGTTTTCGGACGGAGCGTACGATGAAAACGGCGACGATCCGGAAAGCCCTCTCCAAGCCATAGTTTATGCTAATGAGCACGCGCGACATAGTGAGATACTGTGAACTGCGTTAGGTGAATCGGTGGTTATCCGTCTAGAAACATATGCATGTCTTTTCTGTACGTTGGTGCTTTGCTCAAAACTTTATTGTTTGATTTGATCTCAGTGTCTTGATGGAGCTCTGTGTCGTAATTGATTCAATTGTACTGGTACTAATTGCTTTAGTAAAGAGATGCAATGGCTTAGTGTTCGTGCTTGGATGACTAAGTTCTTTCAACAATGGTCTTGCGTATTAGGTGATTTCTTCTATGCTGTGAAATGTTTTTTTTCTCTTTGTTCTTCAAGATATTTTGCAACTCATGAGCACATGAAGCTCTAAAGAAATGAAGCAGTGAAGGAGGCTGCTCAAAAATACCAATGCTTTTTCATTTCACTAGAAGCCATATCTATTATAAATGTGGCTACAAAGTTAATTAGCAACAAAAACAGCAAGGAAAAAACAACATTCGACAAGGACCGAATGAAACATGGGGTAAAAGTCATTACTGAAGAAGGAACTCTTTAGTACAGCAGACAAGCTACAACGTGGAGTGATAACAACAATAACAACTACGGGAAATTGTAGTTCCTGACAGAATTTCCAACTTTGTACTGGAGTGTAATAACTGAATCTTGGATCAGAAGTTGCACAAAAGTTATTGGTGATAATTTTGAGGCGGTAAATACTGTCAATGCTGTTTTTTTGCATGTATTACCATAATGATGAATATGTTGTATTCGACACTGTGCAACGGTCTCTGAGGGAAATTACAGCGCAAGGAGGTGATATTGTGAAAAGAAGCAGCTGCTGAATGTGCATCCAAAAATAAAGTGGAACATGGTAATAATTTGGTTTCACTCCCGCTTCTTAGATCTAAGCTCAGAAAATCACGCAATGAAAGCTATGACCATCTGAAATCGAGCATCGTTCATGCCTTCTAAGGTAACATATGTACAATAGTATTCGTTCATTGAATTATTCAAAACACCTACCGTAGGCAGGAAAGTTCCAGTGCTTCAGTAGATTAAGCCCCTCTCGAAATGTACAATATGTACATGTGAAGAAGGTGCAGGTGATGTTTATCATCCTCTTATATAACCTGATCTGCAAATTTTCGCGGTTAATATGGTGACAAGAGTGTGTTCACCGGCGAGAACTAGGAGCTTATAATCTGCAGATCTGCGAGATGAGGTCTGCAACGTTTTTAAACAAAGAACCTCATTCGAGAGAAGACGTTGGGTGCGAACGATTTTCTTCCGGCTAAACTAAGTGAATATATATGTAAATCAGAACTGCCTCATTGCTAGCATCATTTCCAAAAGCTCTTGTTGCTGGGAGTGACAACGACCAGATACAACTGTCGTAGGTGGTAGAAATAGAGGGGAAAATGCCAGAAATTAGGCTTGTGAGTATACATTTTTCGCAAGCCCAATCACGCATAAATTACATACATATATTGGGAGAGTTGTCATTGCATTTATGAGCCTTCTTTGAGCCCTTCGACTTTCGAATAGCGACTGTTCGACTGGATCGAATCCCGACTCATTGTTAATATCGAATATTAAGACAACTCGGCAAGACCTACGAATATTTCCATAACATCGACTAATCGAAAAAGAACGGATGTTCAAATTATTCAATTGACTCGACGTGTCGGCATGTGCATACAGTGCACAGCGACATCGAAATCCATACTGTAACGACTAAAATCAATTTATTTTTTCCCAATTATGGAAACTTTTCTTACGCTTTTCCGTTCTGCGTTGCTACTGATCAGGCACAGAGAATCAAATATGTTCATTCAGTTGTGGAATTTAACACAACTCCTTTCCACCCCTATGAAACTAGTGGCGTAGGAATAATGGAAAATACCCAAAACAATATTATTTGCAAATTCGCTCTGCGTTGCGGAGATCTCACCTACGAAATCTTGAAGTCTTGAATGGTGCGCGAAGCTGGAGCAGTGTGGTCTTCCCAGCTTACATACTCAATGGTTCAGGGATAACCTGTAATCTGTACTGGAATAAATTCTGCTATTTCTTCAGATGCTGACCCTGCAACTAGAGAGCATGACACTCATTTAGCATTTTGCGGTGTTTTCGTTGTTTGAAATATAAACTTAATAATATAATCAGCAACAACGATTGGAAGGAATCGAAAGGATTCACTTCTTTAGAAAAGCTGATAATTGAAATGGAGGCAATAAAGGAATATTCCTTCTCTTTTCCTTACAATTTTTGAATTCAAATCATTCTGAACGAATAAAATCGATAAATTCTTTAAATTTCAATTCTTCCACGTGACTGGTGTGAATGTGTAATACATAAAATGTGTAATACATAAATGAAAAGCTCGGCTACTGAACCTTTCCTTCTGAATCTTTCAAAAAGCTATGACCTGCTGAAGCGTCGAGCNAAGAATTGACACATTATTTGAGCGATTCCCGAAAGCCCAGAAAATAACCCCGATACTATCGCCACGCATCTTGGGAAGTATTCCATGAGAAAATGCTACTAAAGCAATCTAATCCGTTTTACATTCGAAGATGAATAGCTTNAGCTTACAGATAGTGGGAAGGAAAGAGTCATGATGTATGCACTGGAATGTAATTTGGAATGTACAAATGTTAACGTAAACCATATGAAATTGTCTACCTGCAACAATCACCAGAAAACAAGATAGCTAGAACAATGTGCATTAAACATCCTAACAATCATACTTTTACAATACGGTAAATTCACTGTGTGCAAATCCAATATTCCATTATGGTCCATAATTTCTTTAAACTGTTAGGAAGATTGCACAGTTATGGTCACTAACAAAGCTGACCATTCCAAATTGGTTCGCCTATTGTTTCTTAAAGAATTGACACATTATTTGAGCGATTCCCGAAAGCCCAGAAAATAACCCCGATACTATCGCCACGCATCTTGGGAAGTATTCCGTGAGAAAATGCTACTAAAGCAATCTAATCCGTTTTACATTCGAAGATGAATCGCTTTGACTCCTTTTGATCTATGCATTACAGAAGCAATTTAAATACAAGCTTTCAGCCACCAAATAGAAAATGATACTCAAGTAGAGGATATGAAAATAAATGAGGATAAAACACTAAATAAAAACATTGAGGAAATCACCGGAACCTTGAACGAATTAAGAGTTCTCTCGTTCGGCGTTTTCTCGGATCTTTATAGCAGATTGGGCGTCTTGGTATGACATGCCCAGGCGGAGACGCCTGCGAGGAATGTGGCTACCAGAAGAAGAGATCAGTAGCCGCGTTCTGAAATAGGAAAAGCAGTTGAAATTCACTTAGTGCCATTGCACCTAACCAATATGTTGCACAACACCGCTGTTCAACATCAATTTTCTCTCGTTTCATTTCTGATAAATCACATTTCAAACAAATTATTTACCTTCATGAGAACTCTAAATATCTGCTCACACTAAGACCCATTTTTATATGAATGAAATGTCTCTTCAAATATGTGTCGAAAACAATGGGTGCCATTTCAGAAGAAAGCTCAGGCTTCACACGCACTTCCATCTAAGTTTAACCGAGAAGACAAAGAGTCGAAAATCGTTGAAACCAATTTTGAAAGTGAAAAAATGCTGCAAGAGCACAGCATCAACTCAAAAACTGAAGGAGGATTGGGCTTTCATAAGACACCAAAGATGCGTTCTTTGACGAACTATGAAGTAACTTACGAGAGTAGTTATACAATGAGAGATAATCTTCTTCTTCTCCTTAGCGTTTGTCCCGCGCATTCGCGGGGTCCGCTGTTTTGGTTCTCCTGCGCCATAGATCTCGATTCTGAGCGTCATCCTTGGTGACACCAAGCTCCCTCATATCCTTGCTTACGGTGTCCTTCCATCGTTTCTTCGGTGCGCCTCTGGGGCGCTTGCCGCTAACCTCCATCTCCATGGCCTTCCGAGTAGGGTGTAGTGGCGATCTTCTCATAACGTGCCCGAACCACCGCAACCTCTGTGCACGCAGTTTTTGTTGTATGGGCGCCGTCTGCATTAATGCTCTTATGTTTTCATTGCGCACCTTATCGCGTCGCGTAAGTCCACATGCCCATCTAAGCATGCGCATCTCCGCCGTGTTCAACATCCTTTCGTGCGCCTTCGTCACCGGCCAGCACTCACTGCCATACATCATCGCCGGCCTCACCACAGTGCGGTAGATCTTCCCTTTTAACACCCTCGAGCACCTTCGATCACAGAGAATTCCGGTTGATTCTCTCCACTTCAACCATGCACAGGCAATCCGTCCTCTAACTGCCGCATCCACCGTTCCGTCAGCACTCAGGACGCTTCCCAAATATTGGAATTCTTCGGTTTGTGTGAAAGCAGTCCCGTTTTCGTCTAGCATGGCGTCGCCTCCCCCTATACTGCTCATGACCTCGGTTTTCTTCAGATTCAACTTAAAACCCGCGTCTGCAAGAGCTGTCTGCCACTTCTGGATCTTGAGCTGGAGTTCTGCTCTCGAATCTGCGATTAAAGCGACATCATCAGCATAGAGCAGTGTGGACGGCGGACCTTCCAGGAGATGTTTTACCACTGTGTCCAGTGTCATAATGAACAGGAATGGGCTCAAGGCTGATCCTTGGTGCACCCCCACAGTTATGTCGAACTTTGATGTCATTCCATGCGAGGTGCGCACTCTTGCTGTTGATCCGTCATACATGACTTGGACTGTCCTCACCATGCACTCCGGGATGCCCCTTTCTCTCATTACCTCCCAAAGCACTGTGCGCGGCAACCTGTCATATGCTTTTTCTAAATCCAGAAATGCGAGATGGCACGGCTTGTTCTTTTCGCGGTACTTTTCCATTAGTTGACGGGCGATAAAGATAGCATCAATTGTCGACCGCTCTGGGACAAATCCGAATTGATCTGGTGAAATTTCCACCATCTCTCTCAGTCGCATATCCAGAAGACGTTCGTAAATCTTCATCGTATGTGCGATTAGCTTGATACCTCTGTAGTTCGTGCAGTTCATCGCATCACCTTTCCTTTTGAAGATCGGCACTATGATGCTGTCTCTCCACGCCTCTGGCATTTTCGCTGACCTTGTGATGTTATTGAAAAACTCGGTCAGCCACCGCACTCCTAATTCGCCAAGTGACCTCCACGCCTCCACAGGGATGCCATCTGGACCTGTGGCTTTGCCAGCCTTCATTTTCTTGATGGCCTTTCTCACCTCATCGGCTGTCCAAGGCTGCATCGGCCCAGCTACTGGTTCCGCGGGAGCCTTTGGCTTTCTTGGAAACTCCTCGTTCAGCAGATGCTCGAAATACACTCTCCACCGCTCCTTGACTGCCACAGGGTCTCTCAGAACTTCACCGTCTTCGTTCTTGACAGCTCTTACCTCAGTCACATCTAGGGATGCCCTGTGGCGTGCTTTCGCTAGCCGGAACACGTGTTTTTCCGCCTGTGAGCTCTCTAGCTTATCGTATAGCTCGTCCATGACAGCGTTTTTTGCGCGAGCTACAGCAGCTTTCGCCTCCTTCTTCCTTAACTTGTACTCAGCCAGCGAAGAGAGCGACTTGGTCTTTTGCCACGCTTTGTACGCATCCTTCTTAGCCTTAACAATCTTCTGCACGTCTTCACTCCAGAACCACGTCGCCCTATCTCCTCTTCTTCCACCTTTAGTTTCTCCTAATGTGTCCCTAGCGCACGTGAGTATAGTAGTTGCAGCGCTAGCCCACACAGAGTCTATGTGACCGTAGGGCTCTGGCAAACCGGCAGCAATAATCTTGTCACGGAATGTCTTCTGCGTTTCACCTGCTAGCTTCCACCACCTGATGCGTGGCTCTCGTTTAGCTTTAGTATGCTTCTGTAAGGCTATACATACATCCGCTACTACTGGTCGATGCTGTCCTGCGATTTCTTCTCCTGGGATAGTCTTCACATTCTTGACTGTCTTTAGAAAACGTCTTCTAACCAGGATGTAGTCAATCTCACTTTGCCGACCTCCGCTGCAATACGTAATCTTTTGAGATTCCCTCTTCATGAAGAAGGTGCTGGCAATCGCAAGATCATGCGCTTCGGCGAGCTCAACGATCCTTTCACCTTCCTGATTTCTCCTTCCAAAGCCTCTTCCTCCATGAACTCTTTCGAAGCCCTTTCTATCCTGTCCTACATGGCCATTGAAATCTCCTGCAACCGTTATGTAGTCACCTTCAGGAGCACTTCTAATGACATCGTCGAGCTCATCATAGAATGCCTCCTTTTCTGCCTCGGTACAGCCGCACTGTGGAGCATATACGGACATCACCGTCCAGAAACCATCCTCGGTAGCGACTCGAAGAGAAATTATTCTGTCGCTGACACGATTCACAGACGAGACGTATTCTTTTAGGGGCTCCGATACTGCTATTGCCACCCCGTTCCTCTTTGCCTCAATTCCGTAGTAGAACAACTTGACGCCGTCTCCGATCTCTCTGGCTTTGGATCCTTTCCATCTCGTCTCCTGCAGACACAAAACGTGAATCCTCCTTCGTGCCATGAAATCTGCGATCTCCCTTGTCTTACCGGTCAGCGTTCCGACATTCAGGGACCCGACCCGAACTAGCGTCTTTAGCCGAGGTCGTTCTTCCCTCGGTAGCCCTCGCTTTTTAACCACAGGAGGCGGGCGGGCTTCCTGCAGGTCACTTCCGGGTGACGTCCTAGCATTTACCGTATTCCACATTGAACCTCTCATGTTTATGTGACGATTGTCTCCATCAGCCGGCCTGTCAACCTGGGCCTGACGCTGGAAATACGCAAAAGAAGAGGCTGTTTTGATAACCGTGCCAACCTCATCTCACGGGGCGGGGACCTTGTTTATAGAGGCGGTCCCGACTCGCCTCTCCTACTTGGCCGCCCTTCTCCGGCAAGCATTTTATAAGTCGTGAGGTGCCACCCCCACGCCCACCTGCGAAACGTAGGCCAAGATAGGATCGCTCATGGTCCACGGGGATTTCTCCCTACCACCATCCGCCACGCGGTGGACGCGCTCGGTAGCTAGAGCGATTCGATAGCCCCGAGAAGCGTCGAGCAGAATAGTGAGAGATATTACAAATACATTATACATGTGTCGGTAAAGTAACAATTTCTACTGCGTCTCCCGCTTCTTGACAGCGAGCAGTGGGGGCTGATCATGGATGCGATCGCTGGAACAGCTGCATGGCGGGTTGGCGATGCCGCCTTGTCATACCGCTCTTTTCCTTTGTATAATTTATACATTGATCACAACCAATCCTAGCTTCCTAGAAGTGAATTTCCTGCTGGAAAATTTCGCAGACAGAGATCACACGAGCACTGCTATTCCGAGATGCTTCCGTGAAGTAAATTCATAGTTCATGCAGTTTGGAATGTAGCCCCTACCTACGATCAACTACTGAATTTCCAATAAAGACTTTTTTCTGTTGTTCTTTGCTTGGAAGAACGTTTGGACGGGGAAAGTTTACCCAAACTTTCCGTGTTCCACGTGGGCTCATGGCGCGGATTCTGCGTCATGAGTTCCATGAGTTCCTCGGAATGTCCGTCACCTGTTATTAGCTGATATGATGACGTTCACTTCAAAATGCGTGGAATGCACGCAGCGCTGTCGTTCTGCGACATGCGGCTTAGACAGCGTGGCGTGATTTTGCTTGCGTGGAGTGGAACGTCAAATGTCACATGCAGTGGAGAGTGCAGAAGCATGGTCGCAGGTCGACGAACGCCTGTGGACCGTACGAGTCACAGGCCGAGAAGGATGCCCATTTCTCAAGCAGAGCTTGTTTTCGTGCTGCTGTTGGCAGCCGAGCGGTCGGCGTGGCAGACGACAGGCATCCGTGTGTTGTGCCGCGTGATCCGTCCAGCGTATCGACAGCCTTCACATTCATCACGAGAGATGTTCGCCAGCTAATCTGAGAATCGCACGAAGCCCAGTCTTCGCTGATCATGTGAGAGTGATCTCGGGAAGTTTCTCCGTCCGCTACTACTCGTCAATAGTCGCTTTATTTCCTGCGGGTCGTCGCAGTTTCTTAGTCGTTGCGCCAGCTGTCGCATGGACGATTCTTTAAAAAATAAAAATACTCATCAGACGTACTTTGTACCGTGTCATGGGAGTGATCTCTGTTGAGTAAACGTCTATATAACCAGGTTATCGGGATGAAATCTTCAGTCTCCAGACTCAGTGTTTCCTTCGTTCGCCATCCTACAAAATTTCGATTTGACATATTCGTTTTTATTCTTCTTCAATCTATGCCGTTTTATGGCCTCATTTATCGCCAATGATTCGTCCTTGATAACTTTTAGAAGACTTGACTACTTTTCCTTTTACTACACATATTTACTCTTTTACTTCCATATCACAGCAAACCTGCGCGCTTTCGGAAGCCGTCTATGATACGAACTAGGTAAACTTTGTGACCAAAGATAGAAGATCAAGTGATAACTCATTTATGTTTTACAACATCTAGTAAACGTATGTGATAAGTGGACGGTGACACTACTCTATGTTTTCACTATATCTGTCCCAGAACTGTGTTTAAAAAAAGCTTTACTAATCTAAAAATTTTGTAATGGCTATAATCTCGAATAAGTACCTACGAATGCAAAAACTACCATCCTGGGCTAGGATTCATGGAACGCTAACCAAACAGACTAACGATGGTTACCCAGATTGGTCATCGTAAAAATTAGGTATACAGGGGA
>JARK01000103.1:22506-35041 GCA_000688135.1 Ancylostoma ceylanicum | reverse complement strand
CGCTGTGATAAGCGTACGCCGGCGCCCAAAGTGGGGGAGACGGGTCCATCGCTGTGATAAGCGTACGCCGGCGCCCAAAGTGGGGAAACTCCTGGAGACGGGTCCAACGGTTGTTAAGCATGTGTCGCTGCTTAAAAGTGGGTAAACGTTTTCTAGCGGGTGGATAGATGGAAAAGAGGTGAGCCAGTGCAGATTAGCAAGAAAATGCTCCTAATCAGGTCTATCTTTGCCCGATTGCCCTCTGGATAAGATGAGAAAGAACCAAATTCCAGCCCTCAGCAGTGACTCTTATACCACCCATTTCGTTCTGCCCACATCACGTCCCTTCCTGCGTGTTATGCCCTTATTTGCGTCTGAGCACACCGCACCGTCCTTATTTATATGTTTAACACATTCGCGACCTTACACTTTCGACATGGTGCGTCGCGTGGGACACAGGCGGTCCCTTAAGCACGCATTTGTGCTCAACCGGTTGAGCACGCGGTCCCACGCGTCGCACCATGCATGCTCAACCGGTTGAGCACATTGTCGCGAATGTGTTAAGGTGATTATTATCAAAGGATCACTCACAACAAACAGGGAATGATAAACCATTTCCCGTGTTAATTCCAGGTGTGACCGGTCATATATAGCTACAATTAGCTATTCGACTCGAAAGAACGATAAAATTGCTCTGAGAGACGCGAGCAGTTCTCTTTGATCAGTCCACTTTTTGTGGCGGAGAATATTTAGTGGAAACGGAGCAAAAATTGGCATGACCATAAGTCTATTAGGATGGATGCGGGCTGAAGTCATGCGAGCGAAGCGAGCATAAGGAAAAGTCTGGAAGTCCGGCGTCAGCCGGACGGCCAGACTGGTGATTCATATGCGCTGGACAGCGTCGCTAATTCTCTTCGCTATTCCCACACCAATAACCTTTTTCTTGAAGTTCAACTACTAACTACTTGCTCTTGTGGGTGGAATTCGGGAAACTATAACCTAGCTAACGGTGACAAGTGCTACTGGGTATCCAGAACCTGAATGCATCATTGAACTTACCCAGAGTAGACTTGTTGACGTCTGTGTTATTGATGGGTATATTTTTGTGGTGCCAAAACGTTTACCGTGGGTAACTTCAATGATTCATGTTGCCCCAACAGTCCATGTTATGTTATGATGCGCTCAGTGTCATCTTATAGTCTTACTTAGATTATCCACATATTATTAATTTCATTTTTTCATGTTTATATTTATTTTTTATTATATTTATATTTTTTTATTAATTACTTGTTATCATCGGTTATGTCCTCTTGAGATGCAGCCCAAAAATCGTTTCTGCACCCTCAAAATTGCACATTAGGAAATGCTCAGCTCGGCGGTTACTGTACCCTTACATTTCCTTACTTTACTAACATTACAACAATATAACATAACAACATCATAACAACAACATCGTAACATCCATCACAGTAGCACCACATGACATTTTTTCTTTCGTTTTCGGTTTCAGACTGATAGACATACAATTTTTAGCGACATTGTCATCCTAGCAAGATGGTGAAAAACTGTCAGAGAAATGGGCGTGGCTTCCTTGGTGTTACCTGTTTTTCATTGGCTCGAGCTGCAAATGGGCGGAGTTGGAAATGTGTGAGAAAAGACGTTTATCTCAAAGAACAACTGTCACCTTTGGAGCACATGACCATGATATCAACCAGTCTCAAAGGAGTCATTTGCCTTCCAAATCGTTTTGCTCAAACTGAGACTGAACGACTCGAGTTGGAGTTGGAACATACATGATCACTCTCTACTCTCCTTTCTGAACATGATTTCTGGGCACCCTGCAGGTAAAAAAGAGATATTTTCGTTTTTATAAGCATTTTCCAATGGAAAAAAAAGAAAACAGTGAAATCATTTCCGACTGTTTCAATGTTCATCGGTCCACTTTGTTTGTGCATAACAGAGGGCACTGCAGACGTCACACCGGCGAGAATACTACCTCTCACATCTTTACACTGACGCTGACGAGAGTTAATAAATACGTACGTACGCGCTGTGTCAGTTGTTGTGTCTATCACGTTCCATCATGCTTGTTTACCTTATCCAACTACATTTGTTTTTTTTTCTGACATGGATGGGATCATTTCTTGTGTAAGGTTAATTCTGAACGCTACTTGGTGGTTACTGGTGGATTCGCTTATTCTGCTGTATTGTATTGCCGTTTGTATCCTATGCAGTAGTCTAGCACTTTTGACGAATTTGTTCTATTCCAGCACTCTAACTGCTCGAATTCTACCAAATTTTCATCACTTTCGCCAAAGCTTTTCCTGCAGGTAATATCCCGCTGAGTCCCGGATATGGTCCTGCTCGCAGCCATCGATCAAGGAACCTCCAGCAGTCGTTTCCTCGTATTTGAGGCCGACACTGGGGAACTAGTGACGAGCCATCAGGTTTGTGAATTTACTTGATCTATAGGAAAATCTGCGTCTCGCTCAAGATCCAGGATACTAGAGAACGACCGCACCCTGGGTGATAGCTATTCACTTGTAGGTTTCAAGGGTCACACAAGTTTTGCTGCTTAAATTATTCGCACCTGTATAGGGCAATTTATACTGTATGCGTGCGACTGACGCGCGTGCGACTATATGATGAAGGATAGGGGCTAGTCGCATCGCAGTCGCATAGCAGTCGCACGCGCTTGTGGCCTCGCGACGGCCGCCCCTTATTTTCATTGAGAATTTCACGCCGCGTTGACCGGTCTTGATCGAAAATCTTTCGCAAATGGATGCGTGCGTCTGAAAGTCGCACGCAAGTCGCATCTAATATAAATTGCCCTATACTCACGCATCCATTCGCGGATGATTTTTACGAAGACCGGTCGACGCATCGTATACGTACGTCGTGAATGAAACCATCACACGGTCATTGTGAGGCGAACACGTACGCGTGCGCATCACCTGCGTCTAAGGTGGGTCAGGCCTGCGCCTGGGCCTATCCTTCCTCCTACAGACGCACGCGTCTGGTACAAACTACTCCATAGGCCTCCACTTTAAAGGCAGCACCCACGGAAATTTTCATGTCCGAGGTTTTGATTGCTTTGGATACTTAGCAATGGTGCCAACAAATATACGAAAGTTGCATCGTCGTAGGCATCAGCAATCTCAAGATGAAGAAAGATTAAGTTTGTGCTGGCGATCAATTAGGATGAGTTATAGTATGATATGAATGGGTGTCTTTGTTTACAATCACTTTCTTCCATTATGATAAACTTGGTTTCATTCCCATCTCACTCCGGTTTAAGCCCGGGCAACTCGGCCATCTTTTGCAAACGGGCTGAAGTGGTGGCGACGAGAACCGTCTTTCTAGTAGGATTTGTCAAAGTTGACCACTGCGTATGTCTTCACTGTAGTGCTAAACCTAGGAATTCAGAAAAATCTGTGAAGGCAAAATTTCCGTGGGTGCTGCCTTTAAATGAACCAAACTCAATCGGCAATGGATGTGATTACGATAGTGGAAAAGAGGTCAAATTGCATAGCCTGGATCGCTTACCATTGCGGCTATAGGGCAGTTTATACTAGATACGCGCGTTTGAGCGCGTGCGTCTATATGATGAAGGCTATGAACGATAAGGAGTGTTTATACTTCGGCGCGACGCGACCGTCGCGTCCAAGCAAACTGTTCAAATGCGATGGGTCCCGAGTGGAACCGTGCACAAACAGTGGTCGCGACGTGGTAGTTGGCGTTTGCTGTCGCGACGCGACATCGCGGAGCGACGTCGTGCCTTGTTTATACTTTTTTTCTTGAAAAACGACGCGATGGGCGCGATTCGCGTCGCACCTGCTAGCAGACGCGACGCGATGATTTCGCCGATGTCGGAGCCTGGAGTAGGCTGTTGCTTCTTTGATTTTCTTGCTGCTTTGGCCTAAAACTTACGGGGCTAAACGACCTTTCATAAGAAGACATAAACGTTGACGCTTACTCCAGATCGAGCTGCGTGTGTAGTTCTGCGTGTACGCAAATTTGCGAATTTTGGCATGGCGCGACCGCGCGACGCGACGACTTCGCTACCCACCGCGTCGCGCGTGTTGTAGACGTCGCCGCGACGCCATCGCCTCGCGAAAAAGTATAAACACTCCTGTAGGGCCAGTCGCATCGCTAACGCAGCACAGGCGACGCTTTACGACTTTGGGCGCTGCGGATTCTTTTCAATGAAAATGTGTATGCGGCAATGACCGGTCTCCATGGAAAAGCGCTCGCAAATGAATGCGTGCGTCTGACAAGTATAAATAGCCCTCATTGAAAGAAAGATCAAAAATCAACTGCATTGCGACCTTGTGAGTCACAATTGTTACATCTTCACTGTGCCGTCACGCACATACTCAAATCCATAAATTTGACCACTGCTGAAAACAAAACAAGATATACCCATCCTTGACATTTCCTGTTTTGGCAGAGCAATAACCTTCAAAGATGTTTCTAATTATGGTTTGTTTTGATAATGGCGTTATCAGCTGATGCTGGTATGGAGGGAGCAAAGAGACGTTCGACGAACGCTATGAATAGGCTTGTTTTGATGGCGTGATTGGTTGCAGATCGAGGTACGGCAGCTGTTTCCAAATCCGGGATGGGTAGAGATGGACCCCATCGAAATCATCGAAACCGTGAAGGAATGCATTGTGCAAGTTGTCGATAAGCTCGAACAACTTGGCATTTCAATCGACGAGATCAAGTCCGTTGGCATTGCCAACCAAAGAGGTCAGTGCGTCCTGTACGAAGCGATTTTCCTCGTTCTAGTTGTTTTATTCCAGAAACCACAATAGTCTGGGATAGTAAAACAGGAGAACCGCTGCACAACGCGATCGTCTGGTTGGATAGCCGCACCTCGGACCTTGCAGAACAGAGCATTGCAAGGACGAAGAGCCGGTAACTATTTCTTCAAATTCCATGCTTTACCTCGTGTTTTTTATGAATGGCACCTGTTTTACAGTTCAAAGGACGAGTTCAAACAGAAGACCGGCCTTCCAATCCACCCCTACTTTAGCGCTTTGAAGATCAAATGGCTGATGGAGAATGTAGATGCAGTGAAGAAAGCCAGCCAAGAAGGTTGGTTGTCAATATCGAAGCTCACAAGGGAAGGATACTTGGTCAGTATAGCCATTCACAGAGAGGTTTATATTGCCTTATGCAGCTTTCGACGCTGATTTCAAATCCGTTTTCAAAATCGGCCAAACTGCTATCTATGATGAGTTATGTCCATTTTAGGTATTGTGAATATCGCGGTTGTAAAGTGATTTTTTTTTTCATTTAGTGATCTCATTTTGACAAACTCCAACGGCTCATTTTCGCTCTAAAAGGCCTCTTTGTACACTGATCTCAGGGCTCACAGATGGGTAGCAAAAATGGTTATAACTCATCACAGAGAGCAGCTTAGCCGATTTTGAAAACGGATTCGAAATCAGCGTCGAAAGCTGCACAAGGCAGTATACACCTCTCTATGAATGGCCACACTGACCAAGTATCCTTCCCTCGTTAGTTCAAAGATCACATTCAAAATCCCTGAAAATTCGGCATTCTGTTCCAGGCAGGCTGATGTTCGGCACCGTTGACACCTGGTTGATTTGGAAGCTGACAGGCGAACACGCCACGGATGTTTCCAACGCCTCCAGGACGCTTTTGCTAGGTATTTCTTGTTTTTTTTTCTAAATGAAACTCAGCAACTCTTAGGCAATACAGCATTGTAGGACCCTATTACCGTTATAGCCAGCGATTCTATTCGGGCACTTCCTTTTTGTAATTAGTAGCACAGTCCTGCTAAATTATTCTTTTTCTAGATCTCTGGAAGCGAAAATGGTCATGCCAGCTCTGCGAATTCTTCGGCATTCCACCAGAAATTCTGCCTCAGATTAGGTCTAGTGCTGAGGTCTTTGGACACTTCTTTGACGGTAATCCCTACTTACAAGGAATTCGACTCAAAAACTTCATGGTGGTGCATGAATGTTCGAACTTTTAGGACCTCTGCAAGGCATCCCGATTGCTGGATGCTTAGGAGACCAGCAAGCCGCAATGGTTGGTCACAACTGTTTGAAAAGAGGAGATACGAAGAACACCTATGGAACTGGCACATTCATGTTGTGTAACATCGGTAGGGCTTAATTTTGGCTCGTTTTATTATGATTTTGACGAATTTTCCTTTCAGGATCCAACCCGACGATCAGCAAGAATGGCCTCTTAACTACCGTAGGATTCCAGGTCAGAAAACAGCAAAGATGTTCTCTTGCGAAAAATCCACTAATTCCTGGATTTTTCTGCTTCTCAAAGAGGCTGCAACTATCTCTAATCCACTGTTGATATTGCTGAAGTTGGCTAAATTGTAAGATTAACATGGGGACCAAAACTTGCACCCAAATCAGTGTTAGTCTGGTGCATATAAGACTTCACCGAGAGGTACCCACTCCGACGTGTCACTCTGCCTGTCCCTAGGAGTGGATCCTACTCAGGGTAACCTCCTGTAGCCAAGAATTAGCAGGTTGCCTAGTAGCCTTCTATGAAAAGGGAAAATTCTTGAATGTGACTGCGAAACAGACATGGTTGACCTCCTTTTCGACAATTTCAGTTTGGACCCAATTCTCCTGTTGTTTTCGCTCTGGAAGGCTCAGGATCGATCGGTGGAAACGTCGTACGTTTCCTTCGCGATAACTTCAATTTCATCAAGGTAAGCTCCTTCAGTCCTTGCCATTTTGCTGGATCTATTCATGAAATTCTTTCAAGAGTGCAAAGGAAATGGAACCGATCTGCCGCTCCGTAGGCACGACTGAGGGCGTTTTCTTCGTGCCCTGCTTCACAGGGCTCTACACCCCCTACTGGGATCCAACTGCCAGAGGGACCATCCTTGGCATGACGCAAGTGACCACAAAGGCGCACATCTGCCTTGCGGCGCTGCGTGCTGTCGCCTACCAAAGTGCAGAAATGATTGAGGCCGTCGAACAAGACCTCGGCGACACGAAAATAACAACTATTAAGGTGATTTTTGAGCATAGGTTGTGCATGAGCACCGTAGGATGAGAGGCTTTTCAGGTAGACGGTGGAATGACTGCTAACGTGCTCTTCAACGAGATTCAAGCCGAAATTATTGGTAAAGTAATCAAGGTGAGCTGGTGTCATGGAACTGTTGTGGGTGTGCTACACGTTGATCCCACTGCTTCTGAACTCTGCCTTTCAGACCCCTAAGATCACCGAAATCTCCGGCTGGGGAGCAGCAGTTGCAGGAGGCATTGGTGCACAACAATTCAGCTTGGACGCGTTCTCCTCGCGTGAGGCTCCTGTAAGTTTCCTATGATCTCATAACGCGCAACTGTTTTGGGCAGAGACGGAAGTCTTATTGTTATTTTTGATTTCAGGCCGTCACTTACATGCCACATTCTGATGAGCACCGACGGTCAGCTGACCTGCAAAGGTGGAAGGAAGCTGTGAAAAGAGCGCGCGGCTGGGCAGAAAGTGCTAAGTGAACAGCCTATATGTATGCTTGTGAATACCGGTTCTCCACGATGTGTTGAAATTGTTAATTAGTTACGAGTACAAAAACATCCCACTCACTTTGTCTGCTCATATAGATGTTTGTATATAGTCTCAATAAAGAGCAATTTTCCGAAAATCGACATATGGAATGGTAGCTTGAAATGCTGACGAAATTACATTGGTTGTGTGATGGCTCAGTTGACAAAGCGATTCCGGGACAAATTTGTCCTCATCAGAAAGCGCTCAGTTCGGTTATACAGTTATTGAAATGAAACATTAGGTAAAAACTCAATTATTCGCGAATACTTCAACCGTAGATGAAGCTTACGAGTTATCCATAGCAGTACTGTACCATTGCATGGAAATGTTCATTCCCTTGGTAAAAAAGCCAGCAAATAGAAATCATTTTCGTAATGGCTAGTCACTTTTTCAGGTAATGATACAAAACATGGGTGCAAACGACTACATCCCCGTCTGATGGCAAATGGGCGAGATATAAACAACTCACTACTAAATTCCTGGTAAAATTGAGAAAATATAATAGCCAAATTGGGAAGAAGATAATAGATCAAGGAAACAAATCAAAACTTTTCTCATATATCAAAAATAAAACCAGAGCCCTGCCAGAAATTCTTACATTGCGTCTTCCTGATGGTACTAACTTTGTCTGTTCCGTTAATCACAAGGTCGAAACCCTCGCTGATGTTTTCGTGGGTAAAAGGAGCCAATTCTCTTTCTACTTCATCAGATGATATACCTCTCCCTTTCATTAAGGAAGTGACATTAGAGATATGTTTACCTTTAGAATATTGGTTCACAATGAGCTTTTCTGAAGCTGAGATTCCATCTCGATGGGAGCATTCCCTTGCGACTCCAATTTTGAAAAAGAACCCTGTGGATTTACCTACCAATTATCGTCCCGTTGGCATCACCTCTGTTTTTTTAGGGATTTTTGAGAAATTCCTTAAAAAGAATTTCATTCGGTGTATGGTATAAAGCTATGTGCAGGAAGCTGAGGTGTTGTGGTGTCATTCTTTAGAGAAAGATACATTACCCGCACTAAGTTTTTTCAATGAACGTTCGGAACGCGGATTTGCGTTCCTTTCATTCCAAGGCTATATCTAGCTGCAACAAAGTGGTTCATACACCAAACCAATGGACGAGAATCGCAGTGGAGTAGGAAAACATACTCCATGGAAAGCAACTCCGAATTTCGATTTCGAACGTAAGAAATTTGCGAGTTTTTTTTAAAATCTTGCCGTGATTTTGCCTCGTGTCGCGTGCGACAAAGTGAGATGTGCGGCATGATTGGGCGGAAAGAAAGACTCTCGAATTTCGACAACTCGATGAGACTCACTATGATCTCTAAATTCTAATACATAATTTTGAGTGCGCGACTTGTTCGTATTTTCGCACCTCCTTATCCCCCTGTAACCTGAGGATATCAATGAGAGGTGCGAGGAATGGGCCTAGAAATCTCCTCAGTCACTTGCCCAGGTTTGTGGACGAGTTCTGCCTATTTCACCACTTACGTTGTTCCATGCCGCTATGGTCTGAAACCAGGGTTGTGCGTCGTTAACGTAAAACGTTAACACATATATTAACCCGTTTTCGGAATTCGTTAGTGTGGGTTATGTTAGTTAGTTACCTTCCCTTTCCTTTTTTTATCCATGTAAAATAAGCAACACGCTCACGATTGATCTCCGTAATGCGGATGTGTTGAGAAAGTGAGGAATTACGTAAGGTGACAATCGTCGAACATCGATGCAAAGATCCAGGTCGAGAAGATGATCATTCCCTTCATTAATTACTGCCAAGCCCCAATCATGTGGAGACCTCACAAGAGAATCTTAGCACCAATTTCTTTTCTTTTTGTCAGTCCGATGTGAGCAGAGCTTCGATGAATCTCTAACTAAGCAAAGAAAGGAACGAATACTTTGCGCAACCCATCCTTCTGTATTGATCCTTCCGAGTATTGGAGGAGCGATACCTTGGAATTTTCTCACATCAAAATGTTGGCATACAGGCTGCGACATGAATACTGAGTCAAATTTTATGCTAGCTTCATGCTTATCGCGATGGAGCTTCCCATCCTGGATATTACATTCAATATTGTCACCCCTTCTTCTGTATAACGTCCACGGTTCATAACCTCAGATCAGTGTTCCACGTTATAACACTTTCGGATATGAGAAGAGCTGAGATCCTTTCACGAATCACAACCGTAAAATTTTGACTCTTGAAAACGTATTTTCGGCAGTAGCACCACTGCATCATCCAGTTTTCACTATGATGCTCTTCTGTTGAAGAGCTTCTATGTACATGCCACACAATTGTCGCAGTTCCAGCGTTTGGAAAAATCCACATTGAACGAGTCCAATGCCAAACTGTGAGAAATAATAAATGAGAAATAGAACGGAATGGAGAACAAATTGCTTGTAGGTTCGCTATTGGCTAACTTTATGGGAGTTTTGGATCAAAGCTTCGGAACAACCCTAGAAAATTTTACAATCTATCGCGGCGGGAAATTTCCGCGATGACCTATTAGAAAATGCTCTTATTGCAAGGTGTTTTCGAGGTGGACATAGAGTGCTACCACATTTCACCTCCGCATTGACTTGTCGATGGATTCAATTGGAACATATCAAACAATTTGCGCTCATTCCCGCCATTAGAACGTACAACATGTATAACTTCGTAATAGTAAGGTTTCACCAGTTTTAGCGACATAGATTCTTCACTATCTCTGCCCTATATGAGGAATCACCAGCCTGATCGTCCGGCTGACACCGGACTTCCAGGCTTCTTTTCTTGCTCGCTTCGCTCGCGTTGCCTCTATGAGACATCATCTTTACACCAAGCCGATCATTCTACATTTGTCAAAACTCCCATTTCTCGCAACTCCACGTTTTGTGGCTGCGACGCTGTGCAACACTAGGGCGTCGTCATTCAGCTTTGTAGGGAACCGTTGGACCTGGCTGCAAACGCTGCTCCACTTTTTAGCGCCGGCGTACCCTTATCACACCTTAGGAGCTGACTCCAGGCGTTTTTTTCACTTTTGGACTCCGGCGCACCCTTATCACTCCGTTTGACCCGTCTCCAGGTGTTTCGCCACTTTTGTGCGCCGGCACACCCTTATCACACCGTGGGACCCATCTCGATTCATCCTTCCTGTCTCCCGCCCTTCTGTTTCCTCCACTAGTCTCTGGAACATACCCACCCGCATCTTATCTTGCATATGGCTTGATAAACAGAGAACAATAAGCACCAAGACTCATTCACTTTCATTGTGGTGTAAACAGGTTGTGGTTTTCCAAGCGATGAAAAGTGTGCCGAAACACGTGTAAATCAAGGTAAGCGTCAAAATCTGCAACTTTTTCGTACATATCTCGACACGCTGAACATCGTGATGTTGTCAGTTTTTTCCTATAATGGCTGGTTCTCTTGAACACACAGACAGACAAAAAATGCCAATTAAGTAAAGTATAGATAAGCGGAGATGAAAAATAAGCTAGGAGAAAACAGAAAGTAAGTTGGTATCTGGACTTCTCTCCTCATACAAAGAGGAGAAGTTTCTTCTTAGTCTGGATCTTGAAATTCAACAAAAAACCTTAGTGGAAAATACCCGCGTAGCGTGCCAGTTTCGGCCATTTCGAAGGTAGTAGGCAATATCGGCAACAATTCAAGAGAGAAAAGTATCGCTTTGACTGGAGACAAAGAAACTCGAGATGAATAGATGTCTCAAAGAAATCACTCATAGATACAAATAACTAAACATTAATTATTCAACATGTTTCTTGTAGTTCCCAACATCCAACCAGTGCCTAGCAAAACGCATCAGGTCGTTAAAACCAGTGTGCTGGAGCAGCTGCAAGACAGAATTTGAGTTTCTGAACAGAGCAATCCTTCATGGACATTTACCGCTTGGAAGTATTCGCTGAGAGCATGTCTCGCTTTGAATGTCTGTGGTACAGAGGCTTTCCTCTTGAGGCGCATATATGGTCCCATATTCGGAGACCACACAAAGTCAAAGAGGACCTTCGTCCAGGATGTGTGCACATGCATATTCTTGTAAAACTCTGGAGCAATTTCAGCAACCTGAAGTGACAAAAGAAAGTGTTACGTAGTTGCGGTATAATGAAAATTTTATTAGAATTGCAAGTGAATATCTAAAAAAAAACCTTTGGTAGGTTCCTGCCAGGAATATATGGGAAGTCATGATGTTCAACATGGTATCCTACGTTGAAAGTGCACAGATTCCATGGCCCATAATAACTAAAGCACACAATGAAATTAATCTGATCAACACAAAACGAGTGGTTCTGACCTGTATGTCTCTTGATTCTCTTTGAAGACATAATGTTCTGAAATAAAATGACCCGCGCTAGGATGAACTCCCATAGCTATGAGAGTACCGAGAATCAAGTATATGAGAGAACGAAATCCAAAGATTTGTAGCACAAACACGTCGAAGGCTATCTGTAAAAAAGTGGGGCGGTTATATGCGTATTTGACGACTGACGAAAATCACGAAAGAACTCAGGAAGTACCTGAATAGCCGCATTGACGATTTCCAAATCACTGGGAGCCTTCTTATAGATAACCAAAGGACGAAATGCGTAAAACAACGGCTGGAGTAGCAACCAAATGAATTTTCGAATGGGAGTTGTGAATAACTGAGCTTCAAGTTCTGTAGGAATATCAGTGTCTAGTCCGTCTTCGCCTAGAAAATGCACCCATCATGATATCGTAGACCAACGATAACGTCCTGCAGACTTCCTTTTCTCGAGAACTCAAGGTGTGGGAATGTTCCCTGAGAGAATGTAGTGAAGAGACACAGCGTATGCAATTATTATATGAACAGAAGTTTATTGTGCGGAGACGCACATTTGCTTCATTACAGTTGAAATCCAACGAATTCTAATTTACACACATATTTGTACATTTTTTTCAATCCTGTCAAGGCAACTTATTTCCCGAAACTCGAGCAACATTCGTATCTGTTTCTAGATCCTATCTCAGGGGGGGGGGGGGGGGAATTTCA
>JARK01000103.1:3979-18237 GCA_000688135.1 Ancylostoma ceylanicum | reverse complement strand
GGGCTATCAAAATCAAGCTCAACCTCCCAGTCAGCTGACTTCATTGTCCACTGCACTGCGAGGGTAAAGAGCTTCGGCACAGATAAGGTGTCGCCGGTATATAGCCTAATAAATATTGAATTCTTGTATCCTTAAAGGCAGTGTGTCAGCTCGCTTTGGGTATCGAGATGTCAACGGAATCGAATTCTTCTCAACGCGCTGATTCCATTTATGTACTTGAAATCTGAAAAAACGGTCAAAAAACCCTTCTTTTAAGGCAAAATGTGATCTTGACACGGACGAGTTTCCCTGACCGCAAACAGAGAGGAAGCGGCGAGAAATTGAGGTTGTTTATCGAAATGAACTTCTCAGCAGCAGCTATTGTAGACAGAACAAGTATTCCCGTGTTGGAGAACAATGCCGTACCCTCGAAAAGCTTCCATTGCGGAACGAAGCCTCTCGTACAACTGGCCGAGGATTTCGAAATTCTCGGCCAAAGAATACCGTATTTCTCGGGGTTTTCGACGTCTCTTCGGAATTTAAAGTACATCTATGTGCTGAGCAGCCCGAATATATTCAGATGATGTGGGATTATGACGTGCTGACACACTGCCTTTAAGCATAATAGCTGTCCACCAAGTGGCCATCAAAAGGAAAGTGGAAGATGAGCAACCCAAACACACACGCAATTGGGGTTGTTCTTTGTCTTCAACGCGAACGAGTATGAATCACCTGTTTGATCTCTGGATGCGCTTTCACTATAGCTGTCCTTCTATCTAGGTGTGGCTGCTCTGTGTAGGTCCACATGAAATCATCTCTTGACACAGACTGTCCCATCCTGAAAACTATATACTGAAATTTCTCAAAAGCTTCTGCGCACTTCTAGTTCTCCTCACTTTCATCAGGATGAGAAGCTCCATGAGAGCCTTATATCATTTCGTTGTTATGAATCAACGATGACGAAACAGCACGTAATCGTTTATTTGCTGCCCTGAGCAGAACAGAGTGAAATAGGCCTTTGTCTTCACGAAGAGGCAGAGGACTTGTTGCAGCAGTCTAATTGCAAGCTCAGCCAGTTATGTAAGAGTCAGCAGTTTTGCAGTCCGTGAGCTCAAAATACAGGGTGGCGAAAAAAATAAGTGCACGCGACATTTCACTCCGTTTTATTTATTGCACGGAGTGATCGTGCATGCTTTTCCTTTCTAAAACATTTATTTGTTTCTTATTATTGGGCTTTGGGAGGAAAATTTGTTCTCCAAGCTATGACGAAGGTTTGCCCATGTCGTGACGTGATTGCGCGGTTGGCAGAAATTGGGATGAAGAACTCAGCAATTCCTCCGAAGCTCGGAGTTTCTCTAGGAACCGTCCAGAAGGTTTTAAGGCAATGAGAAGAGGAAGGAGACGTTTAACTTAAACCCAGAAGTGGACTGTCAACACTCGAAGGATGCGTGGGATTATTAAGAAAATGATTCACCGAAAAGATTATCTGAGCTTGAACCAAATGGCCGAACAAATCAACATTCCTCGGAAATCTGCCCAAATGATAGTGAAAAATGAGGTCAGACTACGAAATTATCGTCTGCTTAACGGACAAGTCTTTACCGACCAAGCGAAGCAAAATCGGAAGGAAAAATGCAAGGAATTACGGGAATTTTTCAAGGTGCGCCGCACTGAGGAAGTCCTCTAGTCTGACGAAAACTTTTCACCGTTGAAGTGGCTAAAGACTCTCAGAATCACCTCCAACTTCTCAGCCCAACCCTTAAGAACAATCGCAAACGAAAAAAATGCCACAAGAAGTCTTTTTTTTCTGAAAGCTTTATGGTTTGGGGCAGTATCACTGCAACGGACAAGACTCCTTTGATTTTTATCGATAAAAAAGTGAAAATTTATGCGAAAGTCTACCAAGAAGGGATCCTAGAGAAAGTTTTGGTGCCCTGGAAGCAGAAGCATCCCAATTTTATCTCCCAACGAGACAGGGATCCAGCCCATGGAGCCCAAAACAAAGATTGATTTCCTGGAGACCAAAATCAGTTATTTTTGACGAACGATTTGTGGCCCGCCAATAGCCTGGATCTGAATCCACTGGACTTTTCTGCTTGGGGGTTCATGGAAGAGTTAATCAGGAGCCGAAATGTGAAAAACCTGGTGGATTTGCGAAGAGAATCTATCAAAATTTGGACGAATCTAGACGTTAACTACCTGCGCCGAACCATCGATTCCATGAAGAAGCAAATTGACGCCTGCATCAAAGCTGATAGCGGACACTTCGAAAATCCCTTATAATTATAAAATGTTGTGCCCTGATGTTATATAAATAGAAATTTCTTCGAATGTTTGCCGGCAAGAAAATAAAATTCGAACGCTTTTTATGGCGCACGTATTTTTTCGCCACCCTGTAGTGGAAGAGCCGGGTGAAGAACCACTGGGAATCATGAAGGAGACGAGAGAGAGAGACAGTGGTGAATCGAGAAGTGGTGGGGGGTTCGCGAAGAAAACAGTGATGTTTAGAACGGAATAGCCTCTGCAAACTTTGTCGATACCTTTTCTTCTTTGAATCACAGGATTATTCAATTAAACTGAAGAAAAGAAGAATTAGCTTGCGTTCCATGTTTGGATCCAATGATTGGTTAAAAAACGTATCCACCAAGTTGTGGTGATATATTTCAGAAATATGAGTATGATGTGTGGCAGAACATTTTAACCGGCCCTGTAGATATTAATAATGCTCATGGCGCCGCGGCACAATAGCCTCGTTTTTAGCTAACAATAAGCCGTAGGAAAAGTGAGAGGAACACGCAAGCTGGTCCAATGCTTCGTCGTAAAGCTAACGCAGGAGCGGAATATGATCGCAGATGAACTTATTATTGTTCTTCTTATGCCAGTTGCTCATCACACCAGGGTGCAGAAAGCGCAAAAATCGCGAGACTGAGTACAATAACGATAACTATGAGGCGTCCATTGAGAAACAGAACTCACTTTTGACAACGAAGCGTGCTAACTGCTATGGCGACCAATAATTCAAATGTGTTGATGCCGTCACAGCCCAGTACTTCTGTTTTCGATCATTGCCTAAACAACGTGGTATGATTTTAACATTTTGAAGAATAGGTCATTATCAAGCGTTGATGAGGCTTGCATGCAAAATGAATGAGTATTGCTTGTCATTGACGAGCGGTGAATGACTCTAGTGGACGCAGGTGACACATTAGTGACACTATTAATGGGTGAACTGATAACGAGAGCAGCGATAATGAAAGAAAAAGCGGTAGATGGTATAATGGTTGAAATAACCCAGGGGAAACAACGCGAACATGTCGTCCAACACTGACTCTGTAAGGTGAGGGGCTTCTGGACTGAGGTGGGTATGTTTCCTGAGGAATAAGCTTTCTTATAATTTATGGCTTCGAGCTCAAATTTGCAGCAGTAAATGCTGTAGCGATGAGATTGATCACTACAAGTTTATAATGTCGAACACAAAAGAGTTCCTGGCAAAGATTGTAAAACCTCCAGCTGATATTTTCGTCGTTCTTTACGTTGGATTTTTGTGACTAAGTTAGCTTTTACATCTATTAGGGTGTTAAGTTGGAAATGCGCGTTTTTTGCATCGGACAAATTATTTTTTAAAAACAAAAGTACAACACCCCACTCCAAGCTCAAAGCAGAATTAGTATTGTTCAACCTTCGACATCTTCCACACAAAGAGTTAGCGCTCTCCTCTGGGTTATCGCAGCGCAGTGACCTAAAATAGCGACTTACCCCAAATTTGGTGTCGTCGCAGTTTTGGAATTTTTCTCATTTATTTAACGCTTAAACGAAGCAACCAGGTGGTCGCCTGATAGCGCAAAGTTTGGGCTCTTAGGCGATCCCAAGTGCGACTTCTAATTCTAGATGTGAAGAGCAGGGCAGTCGAGGAAACGATTTTCCGTCAGAATTTCGGTTCAGTTACCCAAGTTCGAGGCCATTTTCGAGTAATTTATTGTCAGATGGATTTAGCCAATTAATACACCAAAAATTCTCTTAATTCTATATATGATCTGTAGTGGTGCTCCGCTGCAGTTTTACGCTCTATTACAACATAAAATTAAGGAACATAAAACGAAAATAAAGCTAAAATTTTTGTCGGTCTTCTTATAAGTTCCTTTAGAAAACAAAGAATAAAGGAATACTCGACAACCCGCATATGAAACAATACTACATGGATTGCTCTTTCAGAAGGTATTAGGGGTTTGGCGAAAAACTTTTGGCAACACATTCATAAAAACGTCGAAACTTCAGCGCGCATTTCCAACTTAACACCCTAATAGTAGTAATTTTATACTTGCTAACACTCACAAATATATCATTATGATTATACAAGGTTGCCGGACATTTTTTTGCTGTTCCTTTTTTCATGTTTGTTTTTTGTCCCATTTGCTATGGTTAATCAAGTGCACATGACCATTCGAAAGCACTTCGAAATCTCTTGGTGGAGAAAAAAAGGAGAAAAGAAACTAAAGGAAGCGTATCATACTGACTTTTTTCAAGACTGATAAGGAGTGTACTGGAGATGAATAGGATTATAAATACAGAATCAGGATGTGCTCCACTTTGTCCACAGGAGCGTTAGGTTTTCTGGTGATTGGTGTGGAAAAAACCTTGAAGCAACATGCAGCGGCATATCGCTGATCAAACAGAGCGCGTCACCTCCGGACAAATCAAACAAAGGCTCGAAATGTGTGACATTTAGAAGCTAACTGGATGAGTCACTATACTACTGACAGCCAGGATTCATGAGATGTCATTGAAGTGGTGTTAAGTTGTTGAAAATGGGGCAGAGGAAGGGTATAAGGACTTTTTTCCTTCGGGCACTATTGGGGCTAGTCTTGATTCTAAAAGACGCTGCGAAGTAGATTTTCTTTGTTATTAGGTCTATCGTCGTGAAAAAAAAACGTGCTACAGACGCGAAAGCTGATCAGTCAAAAATCTAATTCAACCACCTGTTAGTGAAATTATATACGAAACCTAGAATCTATCTAAATCCCATTTCTTGGCCGAAACATCTACTAGCTACTGATAATCTTCACGTAGAGTTACTAGTAAATGCAGTGATCCTGAAGGATGACAAGGACGAGTGAGGCCCATTCAGCGGGCAGCTTATCAGCCGTATTGTTGACTCGTAATGTGGCAATTCAGGCTGCGCCATATCGGCAGCTAGATAGGGGCGCTGGTGCTGTTCGAACTTGAGCAGCATCACGATGACTCCCAATCTTTTGGATGACGGCGACCAGTCAGTCCTGAATCAGCAACCACAAAGTGAATGATAGCGCTCCAAGAGCACATTGTTGGTATCACCTTGACGACAGCCACGTTGTCAACGCAGCCACCAAACACACGATTAACATCGCACGCAAAACGCTTACCCACCAACAAATTACCGGCGTCAAGTGCAATTCTGCCAATGCTCTGAAGCTGATCAGGGCTCAGCCGTGTGCTGATGAGCGTGCACGATGAAGTCTTGCGAAATTAATGACCAGAAGAGAGTGTGAATCATTCGATAACGGGGCTCTATTTATAGAAGCACGTTTCATTTGAACTCATAGCATGCTTCTGCTAAAATGTCAACAATACCAACATTTTCGACATACAGTGGCGCTCACATATTTTGCTCACCCACGACTTTGGTCGACAATTTTTTTCTGCATTTCTCAGTCGCATAAAGGGCTATCAAAATCAAGCTCAACTATGTGTTGCGGCACTATGGGGGCTTCCTTCCTATTGCTTACCACGGGCACAGACCCAGTCCAAACTGAATTAGAAAATAAAAGTTCTATTTCGTCGGTTTTCCTAAATTTTGTGTAAAATTCTTGAATCTCGCTATGGAAGGAAACGTAGTGAGCGTCTTGAGATTGAGCATGTTTTTCGTCAACATTTTCTGCGAACGCTATTACCGGACTCCAACACCGGCAAGAGCCAGAGACGAAAACAAACCGTCAATTTCGTCAAAAATTTTATTTTAATGAATCTTGCTACTATAGCAAGTCTCAAAATTCTCCTCTGACAAGGGAAGTGCAAGAGGCGAGGCTGGCAGATCGGAATGAAACCTGTCTTGTTTGAATCCTTGCAGAGGGTCGGAGGTTTGAATCCCGTCATCTGCTACCTTTTTGCATTTTTGTTTTTCATTCCTTCTATGTTGTTGGAATTAAATTTAAAAGACCAGAACATGAAACCCTTCATTATTGTTGTACCAGCCATGAATAACTACACTACATTAAAAGTAGTTTACTGATCCTACAGTTGTTCCTCTGGTCGCTATGAAATAGAAAATTCTCCATTCAAAACGAAACATTATATGATGATGCGAGTGGGAAAAGTTTGAGTTATAACCCCGAGTAGTGATAATGTAACGAAAACTCCCAACATGGTGTAATGCAGGTGGCTGTGTGTTCGGCTGGGTTCTGATTAGTGATAGTCCTCTACTACTCAAAATCTTGTCAATATAGATAGGTTTTATGTTCTAATCATTTGAAGTTAATTTCAACAACAAAGAAGGAAAAAAGCAAAAATGAAAACGGATGCACATGACGGGATCCGAACCCTCGACCCTCGCCTACAGTTCAGCACCTTCGCCACTCGGCCATATCTGTTTTTTTAACACAATGGGCAAAAATGAAATATATGATGAAGGACCTTGTCAAAAAAGGATTCAAGCCAGATAGGTTTCATTCCGATCTGTCAGCCTCGCCTCTTGCACTTCCCTTGTGAGTATCTAATTGCCTGTTAGCAACATGAATCGAAAAAATCCACGGCTGGAAATGCATGGTTCATCCTTGAAACCACCGTTAATTCTTTTTTTTCACTTTTTTTTACTTGTGTTGAAAATTTTCGCACTCCTCTTAGGTAAGAAATTACTCATCGAAACCACTATATGTAGCAAAGCAAGCATTTATTTATTTATTTGTTTATTTATTAATTAAATACCCTCGAAGGTACTCTGCCATAACACAAAAAGGATTAAAACCGTGATTTTATTTACGTATATCGAGGATAAAGACACATTCTACTCAGATTCAGTAAAGTAAACATGGAGAGAAACGGGAATATTTCCAGATGTACTGCATTTTTAGCTCTAAATCTGTAGGCTGGGTGCAATTCCATCCAGAAGCATTTCCCGGTGCAACAAGGTTGAGGCAAAAAGGCGATTACTATGCCTTATCCCATTCTCGAATATTGTCCTGATAGATCATTCCAAACTTGGGGTACAGATTTTATATTTTCATCAACTGATCGCCCAAAATTGGCAGCGTGCTGAATATGTGGACGCCACTGTATTTGCTCTAGACTCAAGAGGTCTGCTGGTGTAGCTTACACAACACAAGCTCAAAAAACTCCGCGCCATTAATTCGCGCGTACCCTGTAATTTTTCAGGTAAACATGCTTTTCTTCCAATGTTGAATCATGAATCACTCTCTTGTCCCTCAAGACGTCAAATGTGAGCAATAACACCATTGGAAGAGAATGAATAAGGTCGTTTCAGGGAAATCGAACGTTGAAATAGCATAGCTTACTGGGATACAGATTCAGAGCGATCATTCGTCGGTCCGTTTCAAGGATAGCCGAGCTCGGCTTCTTCTTTCCATGTTCCCAAATATTGTAGGGCAAAATAATGGATAACTTAGGTGATTCACGTCTTTTGTCAGCTCTACGGTTGAGAATTCGGTGAGCCACGCGGACGCAGCTTAAATTTTGTCCTGTTGTTAGTTTGTCACCCAGAGGACTGTTTGCTCGAGGTACACGTAACTAATCTTTTTGTTCTTTTCTGAAACTACTGAAGAAAATCTGACAATAAGGTCGGAGTCCTTAGACCACCCATAAGAATGGAGGAAAAACTCGGTAATATGCCTAGGCATAGATGGGAATGCTTAGGTATGTTAGATCCTGTTCTGAAACGTCCCATTCTCTATAAAACACATTAAACATAATATTAGGCTGATTATGTGCTCTGTTACTTCTGAAATCTTTCGTCCAAAGTTGGATAGCTTTGAGGAAATGCAATACCAGCCACTCATACGTATACTATTCATCTATATAAGTAACCTGCAATGTCACTTAGGCAGCTCAGTTACCAGCTTTGGATAAGAAACCTTCATTAGCCTAGCGCTGCTTCCATGTGTTTACACATAGAGCAGTTTTTTGGCAGATTGTTTTGTACCAGTGGTTTCACGTGTTTACATCTAGTGAAGTTTTTCCCGGGCAGATTGGTTATCAGTGATGAATTGATGAACCATGCCTGGTCTGATGGGGCTGGGTTTCGTAAACAAGGGGAATAGGAAATGACCTTCCTGCCGTGTTTTTTTTTTAAATCCCTTGTAACATTCTCACATGCTCTAGGGCATTGTCCTGTTCAAAGAAAATTCTGATCTTGAAATTTCTGGGGGAGCTATTTTGTACTGCATAGTACGTACAAGGAACGTCAATGACCATTGCCACTCCCGCGGACTGCCGCGCCGCAGTGTTGCCTCGTCCGCGCCGCCTGGATGTTGCGGCGCGCCAGTCCGATGGAGTGCTAATCGTGATTGACGTTTTCTGTATGTTCCAAGGGGACAATTTCCACAATCAAATTTCAGTAACCAAACCATTCTTTAGGGCAGCAAGTGGCCCAGGACATTTTTGGAAAAGAACGAGAGAAGAGTGTTAACGGTTAAAAATGGAGCAGTAATGTGCCAGAACTGTATGTGTGTAGATCACCAACTGATGCAGGTGATTCTCAGCACCTGCTCTGAGCCAGGTTGCTCGAGTTCCAAGAGGGAGCTTTCTGGGATATGATCTAATACAGTGGATGCAAATATGTATTTAAGTTCACCGATAACATGTACGAATCCGACCTACCAGAGAACAACCCTTGTTTGGTTCATTCTCGGTATGGGCAGGGAAGCGGCCATTCGGAGACGGCTCCGTATTTGTCGAGTTCTCCAGCGTGAATCAGAAAAATTCGCGCATCTTTTAATCCCATGGCAAACAGAACGCTCCCTTTTGGCGAAGTCATATGTAAGTGAACCAGTGCTTTTCGTCGTTTCAACATGCGCGTGGCCATCTGCATCCTCATAACCACAGCATTTCTTCACCATATAACGGGTACCTCTACCACGTTTCATTACCCTTCCAGCACTGTCCGAGAAGTTCTGTGGTTTCATTTTTCAGAAGCTGTCAGATGTCACAGCTGCTACAACTACAACGGACAAGCATGCGTTTCCAATCCAGACTGTTATGGAGAATTCTGTTTATTCGGTTAGTTTGCCTCCTGGATTGGCCTGCGAGTCTTCTGACAAATTTATTCATTTTCAATCTTCAACCTCTCAACCTTCCAAGGCCAATCAAGTCTATGTCGAGCTGAGTGTCGGATTAAATGTTCTTCCTTCTATGATTTTTTTTTGTATAACGAATGTGCAATAGAAAAATAAAGAACAAAAGTGTGTAATAAGCTAAAATAAATCGGCATCAGTGCCTTAAAAGCACACCACTGTGTACTAACATATGCGTAGTTTTCTTTCCTTCACTATGAACCCCGATGATCAATATCCAAGGAAACGTACCGTAAAATCAGGTTATCACAAAAGATGACTGCGAATTTGAAGCACACATTCACGACGTTCATATTTAGTGCAGTGGACTTGTTATTACTCTAGCATTCCTCTGAATAAGCTCACTATGACCTATTTGAGCAATTTCATCCTATTTTCTTCCACTTTATTTCAAACAAATTCTGGTCCGTGCACAGGAGAGCTAAGAAGCACAGACACCATTTACCTGTTATTTGAATGCATAAAGATGTACCATTTTATTCTAATTTACTTCTTCGTTTTCTCCGAGTTCTACATATGACTCCTATATTCCTTCAAGAGCAGATAGTCCGACCAAATGGTGTGACCTCGGTACGGAAGGCGTGCTTGAATCACGGGGAATATCAATTTGATGATGGTCTGGTAATGACTAACCTTGACCAGTGTGTTGCGAGGTACGTTGAGTAGATTGTCTCTTCTGTCAGGTTGTCGGATTAGTTCCCCCGCCACTTTTATTTTATTAGGTTGGTGCGAAATTAATTGCCGAAACGGACACACCAATTGAAAATGTTGTAGCTCAGCTCAAACACAATTTTATTAGTAGAAATATAACCCTTGAGATTTAGCACATTTCTGCTAACGATTCTGCAAAGAGTTGAACTGAGATCAAGAGAATTTAAGGAATTTTTGAAAGCGATTTCGACATTGCCCCCCATCAGGGAACACCCGCTGTCGCAGATTTGCATCAAGAGCTCGGAAAAAGTGATAATCGGTAGGGGAGAGGTCTGGGGAATAAAGAGCATAGGGAGAACCTCGATGCCTAACTGCGCCTGTTTTTGCCGGGTGAGTTTTGAAGAATGAGGTCTAGCGTTGTCCTGAAGTAGGGAAGGCCCAATTCTATTTACTACTGCCGGCCAAATTTGTCGCAACTTTTCATACATCAGGTCCAAGTCACATCTGTAGGACTCTGCTGTAACGGACTGACCAGGTTGCAGGAAGCTATAGTGGATAACACCCTTACAACACCACCAAACTGTCAACATAACCAACTTAGGATGAAGATCGGGTTTAGTAAAAATTAGAGAGGGAGAATGTTCATCAATCCATACATATCCGCGTTTCCTATTATCGTACAGAATCTATTTTTCATCTACAATTATGACACGGTCTCGTTTTTTTTTTGGCGGAGGAATAGGTTAGAACAGATGGTGTAGCGAGTGGATCGCTGGTCATCGGTTAGGTCATGGGGTGTCTACTTTTGGATCATCTTCACCATGCCAATGGAGGCCCAATGTTTCACAACTGTAGTATGATAAACATTAAAGTCTGCTGCCAACACCCGAGTGGTAGTATCAGGTTTCGATTCTACCGCTGCTCTCAGTGCTTCACCGTCTAGCGAGACCCTTCGACCGCGACCGCCTTTTCCTTCGGGGTCGAAATCGCCAGAAGCGAACTTTGCGAACCAGCACCTCACTGTCCTTTCGGAAGGAGACTCCGAGCTTAAGGCAAGAGCTAGATTACGGCCTGGCTCCGCTGCAGAATGATTGAGTTTGAACTCGTACAACATGATCATCCGGAAATCGCGTCGGCTCATCACTTTCCAGGACCCTATAAAAAGGCTCAGCAAGAAGCTAGCCGGAATGTTGAAGCACTATGCGAAAGAGAGGAACAAGCTCTACAGGATGTGCAAGAAGTTGGCTTAAAGCGGTTGAATTGGGAAAAAGAGAAAAATTTATTTTGGCATACTGCGAAACGACAATTAATTTCGCACCAACCTAATACTTGCCAACTGTTTTTGGATTGCTCGGGATTTTCTATCCCACCGCATAATGTTATGATCCAAAACCGTCGCTGACTCCTAGCGGTTTCGACTGCAAATCCGTGAGAGGCAGCGACGTACTTATGGCAACCTTGCATCTCACTGTCTAAGCAAAAGCTACTGCTTCAGAAGGTAATGCTCAGTGTTTGATGGAATTCCAGAGAAGCTACTCACTCGGAGCTCCTACAAACAAACTCCGCCGTCGTCTTTGCACCTCTAGTCGATAGTGGTGAAATGTATATCACTCAATTGTAATGAAAAGTAGAAGTAAAATCGAAAAGAAGAATTGAGAGTGGCGAGAAGCTCATGTGACAACCTAACATTGCGAACCTAATATTTTGCATAGTAATTATATCGCTATGAGTGTCACATACTTGTATAGAAATTCAAACACTGGGCTCTTTTACGTGCTTCTGTGTTCCTCCGCAGACGACTGCAACAGTAACTGCATTACGACAGCGCCACCTACACCACAGCCTGTGCCTCCACCTATTCCTGGAACGGGTAAGGACTGTTGCTCTTGGACATCAACATGCTAATACTATTTAACCTGCGAATTGTCGCCTCTTTAGTTTCTTGCTACAATTGCATCACATATGACGGAACCGACTGTCAGACAAACATTTGTCAGGGGAAATATTGTGCATATGGTGAGTCACCCAAACTGCAGCCCATTTTTGCATCTATTTCACATAATTTGGTTGGCATTCTTTTTGCCTAAATGTTGCTGCACATCGCACATTTTCGCAAGTATTCCCTTTCTACGTACTTCTACTTTCAGAGAGAAAAATCTCCAACAATCAAATGATGATGAAGAAGAGCTGCACCAACACTCCTCTCCTACTGCTTGACGACGGTACTGGTGTCGAAACAGTTGGAGTGTGCGAAGTCAGGCACGTTATCATTCAATTCACAGTTTTCTCAGGCAATTCCTCTTGCTATTAGGTCGTCAAGTATGAAATGTCTGATTTTGAATGAGACAGTTTCGAGTGATGTTTCTCCAAGAAGGTGAGGTACGAGCAATCCAAATATGCCCCTATGCCACCGGCACAGCCTTGCCATCTTAGCGGTAGCATGGTTGCGTCAACAACTTGGAAGCCTGGGAAGCAAGTGGCGATAAGTTGGCGAAGGGCGTTTCCAACATCATGTTGAAAGTGGAACATTTTCTCTACCAAGAAGTGGACTGTTACTTGGGAGAAGGTGTGGTTAGGTAGAGCAAGGTTTGGCCAGTGCACTGAATGGCAGGTGGGTTTCACTCCTTGCTCCCCTGGTTTACGCAGCGCGGTTTTGCAAAAAAAAAATGGTCAAAAAAAGGCACAAATTTTTGGGGATCAAACTGTGAAAAATTCATTCATGGGGCCACTTTACCTTGTCGTATTGCCTTGAACACCTGAATAATGTAGGGTTACGAACGTCAAACTTTGCTGCATATACAGGCACAGTTTGACTCCTATCCGCTTAAAGGCAGAGGACCACCTCATTTTCGCGGTTGAGGTAAAAGCAGATTCAGCATCTACTCGGCACGCTGATTCCAGCGGTATACACATATTGTCTCAAAATGGTCATTAAACCCGTTTTCCAGGACGGGGCCTGTAACAGTTTGCTAACCCGTATTGACGTGTGAAGCTGTTGATCTTATCGATCGAACACGCAAAGACACGTTGGCCACCGTGGCAGCCGTGGCGGGCAGCCAGCACAGCTTGGAGCGATCCACCTCCGGGCTCCAAATTTTAGCCACTTCGACCCCTTCGAGAACGGGGCTTTCGTCGCTTTTGTGCCTATTGATGTACCTTGCTGGGATTGTCACGACGAGAAGGTTCAGGATGTATTACTATCCCCAATATACGGAACGAGGTGGTCCTCTGCCTTTAAGCCACAATTTCCAGCTCATCGTAATCCAGGTTCATCACAACACTCACTTTGCAGGATTATATCACCGGGAAGAAATTTCTCGAACCATCAATGTCCCATCATTTTATTAGCCACTCCCTCTCCAAACATTCCTTGGGTATTTCTGGTTGTCCTTGCTTTATAGGCCCCGCGATGGAACCCATATTCCGAAATGATACGATTTCTTGTCTTTGAATAGTTTCACAAAAGTTCCTCTCAGACAAAAATTTCAAAGTATATAAAAAATCAGATAGGTGATTTTGAGAGAGGGAGAACGTACCTTCGTACTGGAAAGAAAGACGAGAGTTGATCTGCGGGAACTCCGGAGATATCAGCTGTTAAAATGACCACTCAAAAAATCAGACATTTCATACTTGACGACCTAATAACTATGTAACTCTCATCGAACAGATGTTCATATAGCCTCGTATTACTGCATATGGACTTGGCTTCAGTTTTGCTCTCTTCGTTTTATTTACTAGTTGCTGAGTGTCAACATAGGCGTGTGAAATCACTTCAGGTGTTAGTTTCATGCTCAAAATTATGGACATAAGAATTATTGAGGCGCACGCCGATTACACAAACTGATCTTAAAGGCAGTGTATCAGCTCGTCATAACCCCACATGATCTGAACACATTCGGGCTGCTGAGCACACAGATGCACATTAAATTTCAAAAACTCACAAATAGAAAGTTACACAACCAGGACACAATATGGACACATCCAGGTGCGAAATGGTAGACACATCCCGGGGTGTGCTAGATGTGTCAACTATTTTCCGCCGATTCTAGATGAGTCTACTTTGTTTCCCGGATGTGTCTACCAGCTCGAACTGACGCACCTCCATGTGTCTACCTTGTGCCCACCATGTGTCCACCTTGAGTGCTGGTAGTGTCTACTTTTTGGCTGAAATGGTAGGGTCCACCAAGATTACGGGATGAGTCCACATTGTGTCATGGTAGACTCCACTTTGTGTCACGGTAGACTCCACTTTGTGTCATGGTTGTATCCACCAAATGGGCGAGCTGACTC
>JARK01000102.1:70390-130733 GCA_000688135.1 Ancylostoma ceylanicum | reverse complement strand
AGGGGGGGGGGGGGGAATTGCGTCTTCTTAGGATGCTTTCGACCGAATGATGCATTAGACACATCCCAATTCGAAAATTTGATCTCTAGTAGATCAGTTATTTCGATTTCCAAAGAAATTCGAAGAAAAGCTAGCGCTACAAGCGTTCGTGAATGATAGGAAGGGATCTGTGGATTTCTCTTCCTTGCATGATTCGGATTTTCTGGATCCACTCCAGTCCTGAATAAACGATTCATTTACGTAAGTAGTTCTGTTATTCGATTTATCCTACTTACCTCTCTGATGTTCGCACAAATGCCAGGGAATAAAAGAAGAATGAAAAGGAAAAGGAGGAAAAAGAGGGATTACTTTCCTTATCCCTTTTACCCCAACAAATGCTGGATGGGGGCGATTTCATGAGAGCGGTATTAACTGTAGCTGGAAAATGTATGCATGAAATATTTTTCATAACCAACACTAGTGCAGTGACAGTACCTAGATTGAAATGGGAAGTATGACTGATACTCCAAAATGCTTGGATAATAGACGGCGAGACTTTACTACAATCCAATTCCAGAGTGACGTCTCCCTCTCAAATGTCTTTCTGAGTAGCCAAAAAAGAATTCCGAGAAGTAGTGTTTTTCTAGGAGCTTTAAAGGTAAGGAGCTTTGAAATTCTGCGAGAATATGACAGACCCACATTCGGAGGATGATTCAAACCAAAAAAGCGCTCGGTTCCATTACATGGTCTCTCTGACCAACAGGAAGCGCTCTTCGACGTAATTGGGTTTGTGCTGAGCCACTTTGTTTCAGTTCGCTTCCAGTTAAAAGCAAACGATGCGCATAATCCGCATACTAATTCGAAGAAGTAGTATTAGTCATCTAATGGGCAACAGAAGCGCACTCAAGCATTCAGTATCCGTGCCTGGAAACATCAGTGATGGAGCGATACGCCGTATTGAATCTCCTATCATGCGTATTTTCACTCAGTGACCTACGCACCTAATTAACGAGGCGTTGATTGTTTTCGGACCATTCCTTAAAGGCAGCACCCGCGGAAATTTTCATGTTTGAGATTTCGCTGAATTTTGAGGTTATCAGAGACGATGAACTCATAGGCAATGATGAAACAGCGTGAAACACGCCGCAAGATGGGAAATGAAGGCGCTGTTTTTCCATGCGTCCACAGTGCGGACGAGTTTTCCGCTGATGGTATACGCGCGCAAAGCTACGAAATTCAGTGGATGGTGCGCATTCCATACCCTACATTGTACAATATTCCTTATACAACATGATACATTAGGCTAGACCGCTGGTAGCATGCCAAATCAAAAACGTTAACTGGCGTGGCGGACACCAAAATGGCCACGCTCGCATCTGTGTCCACAGCAGTATCTCCACAGATAGGCCGCTTTTTTCTGTGTTCAAGTTACCATTGTGATTGTCTGGCAGCCGACCACACGGAGAACGACTCACCTCGAAAGTGAGGATTTCCGTGGGTGCTGCCTTTAATCTCCCTGGACCTGCACTTTGTAGAGCTCATCTGATGGACCCGACGTGAAAAAGAGAGTGGCTATGGTATAGAACCTCCCCAAGAGAATTTGTAGGGATGGGAGGAATGGGTTCTGAGATGTTTCAGGGCCGGGATTTATGAAACGCTAACCACGCACACCAACGATGACGTTCCCAAATTTGATACCTATGCCCATACCTTTTCTTTAGTCGTCGCTCCTCCATCGACGTAACCAATCTTGGTGGGTTTTTAAGCTTATTGTTAGCCGAGGGCTCCTTCTCACGAAATTAGTACATCCGGTTTTCCTCACCATGAAACCCACTCGCAGAATAATGTTGAACGTCAGGAAACTGCAGGAGCCACCTTTGCTCCAAAACTATGGCAAGGTTTATTTTAAGGACATTCTCGTTCCATATAAGCACTAATGACCACCTTATTGCCCAGATCTCAGCTAATAGAGGTTATTCTGGGGTGAAGGGATGTTATAAAAGTGGTTTTGCAGCATTATCTCTCATCAGATCCCTACATCTCATCTCGACTCGTTCATAGCTTAGTTGGGACTTCAAAGGCAAAGTCCGGCCAAGACATACTTTGTCGGTTTCTTACTTGAAACGATGAATCTACGATGGCAGTAACCCTAAACAACAATGAAACTCCGAAAATGATCCGTTAAGTTACGCTAAATTTCCATATGTCTAACTCTTTTTCAAGTTAAATCTCAATGAGTTTTGAGAGCACAGGGAAATCAATGAGATTTCCCTGTGCATATTCTTCCCTAAACTCAACTGATCTTGGCAACCATTTGTGGTTCGTTCAGCGAGCCTCCTCCAGGCCAACGCCCGGGGTTTGTATTTAGATTAAAGAAGCTTTTGAGACACAGAGCTCGCCCCGGGACACTTAGTTTGATGGCGTTGCCTAAACGTGAATATCTCAATGACGCCGTGGTGGTGGGCCTAGATCTGGATTAGCAGATGCCATGTGGGTACCAGGAGTATATTTTGCAATAGATTGAAGGTTATATGTTTTACATTAGGCCGAAGCGTCGTCTAGCTACGCTTTTTCTCTGTCGCACTGGATGCTGTTCACTCTACTAGCTGCCGGTTTCAAAAATTTCCACGTGTTGTACTTGGTTTCAGGAGCACCGCGTGTGCATGAATAAATAAATAAATAAATAAAGGGCTGAGATTCAGGTTGCATGGTTGCATAGTACGTGCTTTCAGTAGACGACCACTAGACGTCGTGCCATGTACAGTCGTCCCAAAAAATACTTGCCTCCGGCATCCACCGCCCGTCTGCTGAGCCGCACCGCACCTGCTATGCATTATCATGCGTGCTGCGGCATGGCTCAGTCGACGCGCAGTGTAGCGGAAGGCAGGTATTTTTTGGAAAGACTATAAGTGGGGTCGCAACAACAGGTGTGGTGTTGCACTGGGAGGTGCAACACCACCTGTGTCGCTGTGTGATTGATGCCGGAGCACCCGTGTCGTTGCATTCGTAACTACAGCAACACCTCTTTGTCGCTGTGTGGAGGATGATTACGTCACGTGTTGCTGTGTTGGAAGAGAGTAGCGGTGGCAACACCATCCAGACCAAAGCACCAGATACCGTAACCCTGGAGCATTTTCCCTTGAAACTCGGGATTGACCTTAGCAAACGCTCTCAAACTCAGATCACGTGATGTTCGGGTGGATCAAACCATGAATAGCTCGTCGAAAATTTTGACCGGACCTTGCCTTTAGGAATGGCGCGATCTTCACTATTCGGCTAATTATCAGCGTAATAATGCCTTTCAAGCCTGCAGTATACAGTACCTACTACAGGTAGAAGAAGAACAACTGAAAGATAGAACAAGATCGACTAACCGTGCAGCCGTAAAGAAGGAATTGAGACGGCTTTAGATGGAACAGAGACCTCTTATGAGATCAGCCCCAATGCTTCGAGCTGTTCATCTCGGATAACTATCTCTGGTGTTCGCGTTCTTATCTCCAAGGCTTCCATCATTTTCCGTTCCAGAGGATTTTCGATGACCACGGAGAAGAATTACATCAAGTTTTGGTCCGCACTCTTGGGAGAGCGCGATGTCTGGAGAAACTGTTTAAAGGGTATAAACTTGTTGTTCTGAAGAGCTATGCGGTGCTCATCCAGATGTTCGCAAGACCTCACCGGCATTTTTTTCTACGAAGGAGGTAAAATGATTCTGTTCAGATGAAGAAATAAACATGCAAGATTGCCCCAGATCACGTAGAAATTTTTCTGCCTGTAACTTCCTTCTTCTGGTGGCTTGGGCCCACCATAACATTACATGTTGATGAGCGATGGAGGAGACACCTCGGAGAATCTTAGCAAATCTCAGAGAAATGCGAAATTACAACATTAGGACATTACGTCACACCCATTTGTTCAATACAGGCTTTGGACCTTACGCTATGCCCTAAGCATTCGTACTAAATAAATAAATAAAAATAAAAGGGCGGATATAATAGTGAACATTAGGTGTCTGCGAGAATATCACATATTTTGCTTCACACGACAGAACCTGGTCATCAAGGGCAAAACCCACAGAGTACAAATGACGAAGTTCTTACTCGGTTTGCTTCCTGGTAGGGGAAAGCTAGGCAAATAAACAGTTCCGCAAGCAAAAGGGCTTCAATTTATATTCGAGATCGCCTTCGTTTAAAGAAGGATAATACGGCAGTGACGCTCAGCAGCAGCGTTTTTCAGGATGGTGATGCTTTTTCCGTTGACTTTCCTCAGTAAGGACAGGAGATGGAAAATTCACAACTTCGACAGATGTGGCTTCATTGTGTCTGATTGCTCCAATGTATACTTTTCACAATCCAGACTTTGACTAGAGAAGGACCTCCAAACATGGTGTGAATTAGTAGGGGTGGAGTAGGAACAAAAACTCTTCTCCTATGCTCTGAAGTTTTCAGGTTATGCAGGCGTTAGTAGAATAAAGCAACAAGGTACATCAAAGGACATCAGGGAAGAGATTCTCTCAGGCAAACATGGGCAAACTAGAATAAACTTCCATCAGCTTCTGATCTGTAAATCCAGATTATCGAGGAAATAAGTAAACAATGAATATTTCTGCTGATGCTGTGGCAAACAATGAAATAACCAAACATGTGCCGGTAACAATGAACACCAAGGAACGAGCTAGATATTAGCCGCTTGAATCCTAATTTAGCCGAAAAGAAACTACTCATGAGTAGATGATTACATTTATTCCAAATAAAAGTTAATTGTGTTCCATTCGCACTCGCAAGATATCTCCAAAAATCATTACGTGGCGAAGAAAAGAAACATGCTGTCTTATATGTACATACGCAGAGGGCACCAACCAAACCAGCAGGTCATGGAACCAAACAAGTATCTGAGTTCTTCATTCAAAACCTATTTTTCTGGCTAAGACATTGATTTTGTTTATAACGTTCTCGAAAAACCCGGGTTCGCCTTCTGGTTTCTTGACGTCGCAGCCTGTCTTTCCATATCTGGGAACCTGGAATGATTGAGTATTCCTATTCTTATAACATTTGGTGAACATGTTGTGTACTTACCCTCACTGAAAAGTAATGCCTATGGTCCGACATGTAGCTCTCGTATTGGTCGAAGAAGAATTTAATTTTGTCCGAACACGCAAAGTCTTCATCTTTGGGCTGACCGACACATTCAACATAGTGTGATCCTCGCTCCATTGAATCTGGGTACCTGAAAAGCAGTATCTTGGAATAAACAAATAAAATAAACAATAACGAAGTTTTTATCTGTATTGTAAGTGATTTCAAAGATCCTCCTGCGTCCTCCACTGATATGTATACACTTAATGGTGCTTGCTTACCAGAGTTTCGAGAGGTTTTCATTAGACTAGTTTCGCACTAGTTGGAGTCACTACCAGTGGACATCCCATGCGAGAAGAACTCGCACCCGACACCGCCTTCATTTCACCTCTCATCGTGTTGGAAAAGCGATTGTTGCGGGTTAGAAGGCATCCACGTCTTGCAAACAACCGCTCGAAATGAACTCAAGCTTCCCCAGCAGAAGCTTGGTGGGACGACCCTAACTGCGAGAGGCGAAGTCATCAGACAGTGATTAAGTAACTACTTTCATCCCTCATCCATATTCGCTGTTCCCAACCACGGCCAACTCCCAACCTCTAACAAAACTTTAAAGGCAGTACGCAGGGAAAATTTTTGTGTTTGGAGATTTCGCCGAATTTTGGGGTTTGCAGGGAAAATGAACTCATAAGCAGCGATGAAACAGCGTGAAACACGCTGGAAGACGGGAAATGAAGGAATCCTTCTGGAAGAATCCTTCCGGAGTTGGTAAATTGATACCAGAGGAGTTTGGGAGGATGAAGCACTGACTTGGCACATCGGACGCCCCCGCATGTCACTGTGTAGGGCACTTACGCATTCAACGCCTCTACGATGTTCAGATGAAGTCGAATGCGTGGCGTATCCCACATGACGGGATTAATCAGCGCAGACGTGTTTATCCTTTATTTTCAACAAAGGATTGTCCGCTTTAAAAAATAAAAACTTAAACTAACCATATCTCCGTGCCGTGATGATAGGGCTTATTTTTGACATTTGCGTCACATGGTCTGCTGGTGCCTTCAATGATCCAGGTCTTGACCTTCGCACACGCAGGTATATGAGGAATGATGTCGCGTCGGAAAACGACTCGATAACTACAAAATGTCACACTAAGCACCCTGCAAACATTGGGGACACGGATATGCTTAACTTCCACCTGTTTGGTACCAGTGCATCAAAGTTTGTTGCAAACGTTTTGTCTCCCACTCGAGGCTCACCGAAGGTGTAGATCGTGATTTGATTGCGTTTACGATATCCTGACGTGTGAGCAATCTATGTTGACGTTCTGCACTGACTTCACGCATATAAAGGTGATCATATGTGGTTGAATAACGGTCTTGTTCTCGATTTTTATGTCACTCGCAAGAAGGACGCATGCTTCCATTCGTGGAAGATTTTCCTTCAGACCGGTTAAGCTGGCGCGTACACTCTTGGAGAAAATGTCCTTAGGCCACCCTAAAGCCGCAAACTCGTGCTTCTCACTTGCGCCTGAGCTGCGTTAAGGTTACGGCTGGGCTCATCCACCGAACGTGATACAGGATTGGTCATAATTTACTGCAGATAGTTTGCTGGCTTGTTTTCCTATGGCAGTGATAGGTTGCTCATCTAACACAGTCTTATCTAGTGAGGCGAAATTTGAGCTATCACAAACTCGCCTTGCATATATGAGGTAGCTAGAAAGATTTCAGCGCAGACTTTCAGTGCGGATTTTCAGTGGTTATTCAGCACGCGCTCAGACATTCGTGAGGGTTGACAGCAGGTGGAAATAAAAGTGGTGGTGGACCCCAAATCGCGAGGCACGCTCCCCCCACATTTCGCAGACGTCCCCTCACGTGCCTTCGTGGTCACCTCCCCCCCCCCATCCCGCGAAGGATTGACACCTGTTCACTCTTCACACGCGGATTACCTGGTTCCGCTAATTTTTCGTCAAAATTTCACCAGAAAAATACACGTAAGTCTCCAGGAAGTAGGCGGAATATGCTCAATTTTACGCGAGTTTCGCCCAAAAAGCAAGCGAAATTTGCTGAAAATACACGAAGATCGCTGTATATTCGACGTTCGAACCTCTGGGACAGCCAATGCAGTAACACCGCCGTGGATCCACAAAAAAATACTGCTCATTTGAGAGCAAGCGTTTTGTGTTTTGAGTGTTGAGCCCACCCGAAACCAACTTCAGCCCATAGATCTGCGACGAAAGCCTTCCTCAGTACATCCATTTGACGTGCTCTGTACATTAAAGGCAGTGTGTCAGCTCGTCACAATCCCACATGATCTGAACATATTCGGGCTGCTGAGCAAATACGTAGCTGTACATTAAATTACGAAAAGACGTCGAAAACCCCGAAAAATAGGGGTTTTTTTGGCCGAGAATTTCAAAACCCTCGGCCAGGTGGACGAGAGGCTTCACTCCGCAATGGAGGCTTAATGATGGTACGGCATGGTTTTCCAACACGGAAATACTTGTTCTGTCTATAACAGCTGCTACTGACATGTTCAGTTTGGTGAACACTCTCAATTTCTTGCCGCTTCCTCCTTTACAGGGAAACTCGTCCATGTCGAGATCACATTTTGCCTTAAAAGTAGGGTTTTTTGGCCATTTTTTCGGATTTACATCATTGGAACCAGCGCGTCGAGACGAATCGGATTCCGTTGATATCTCGATATCCAAAGCGAGCTGATACACTGCCTTTAAGATGGTCCACATAGAATAATCCAACGGCAGCACGTCTTGAGAATCCCGGCGGACTGCAGCACGTTCTGCTCGAGTAGAACAGGTATCCGCTCCCCCAACCCAAAAAGTACGCGGGGCGATAGGGCTTCTACCTGCAGTCAACCCCCACGAATGTATGAGCGTATTCCGGGCAAAAGCGCATTGGCAACAGTTTTGAATGGAATGGAGCACTGCATTCTGTTCTTGCTGAAGGTTACACAACGATTTCGCAAAACTGCAAAATCCATGCAAGAGCAGTGATGATAAGAGCAGAGAACGACGCCGTTCCAAAATTGGCCTGGATAAGAGAACCATGACATAAGGTTCAAGAGTCGAAGTCAGCCCAGTGCCAAGCTCATTTATGGATCTGCACAGCCATTTTGTAGCCTTCTCAATGTTTCCAGACTAAACCTATTAACTGTGCTTATTTATTTCCAGTCGAAAAGTTCCTTCAAAGCAAATTAGGTGAAAGTTGTATCTTTCTGGCAGCATTGTACATACAGTGTACCTACGTGTCTTTTTTCTAGTAATCCACTGTCGTGAAAAACCACAGAAGCTGTTAGAAGAAGCATTTTTTACGCTTTTAGCATTATCTAAGCAGTGAAGCTCTCCTTGGAGATTTTATGGTTTCTATAGGAGAAATTGTCACAACGCGCGCTTCGGAACATGTCTTCCGATGTCAAGTGCTATAAAGCAAAAGTCTGCTGCAAAACCCGTCCTGACGCAGGAGTTCTTCAAACCTTTCCCTATTAGACACCCAAGAGGACGAAGCATAAGTATCTCGTGGAGTAGTGACTTAACGAACTTTGTACAATTACTTATGGCCCACCCTGTAGACACGTACTCGCAAACACATTCTTCTATATTAGTATAGGTTGCCCTGTACTTGAAAATAGAAAAAATTCTAGCACAGCACTATAAACAAGCTACAAGCCCTCCAGTATCATCAAAACTTTGCGACTACAGAACCTGAAAAATACTACATAGCGCATAACTTCATAGTCTAGACGTGCGCAGGGGGAAGGGGAGTTGCCAGAAAGATGTCTAAATTGTGAAGAATTGAACTGACGATGACCAAATTCTTCAAGTATCTTGCATTTACTTCGTTCTGATCAGTGACCATGTGGTCTAGCAATGCTCCAAATAAACCATAAATATTCTACGATTTACCTTGTTTGGCAGTTCGCACAGCTGCCAAAGCAGCTAGTGCTCCACCGAGAGAATGACCAGTAAATGTGGTTTTGTAGTTCTGAATGGAACCGAATTTTTCACTCATTCATTCATTCATTCATTCATTCATTCATTCATTCATTCATTCGTTCATTTATCCATTCATTAATGCTTATTATCAGGAATGAGTGGCAAAACCCTAAGTTTTTTTTCTACAATTTAACTTTCGGAACTTATATTTTCGCCGTTTTCATTTCATGGCGACAATTCACGAGAACGTAGCTGTCACAGCCCAAACTATTATAGATTTCAGGGACTGCAGTGGAGTGAGCTAGCACGCTACACAAAACCAACTCAGAATTCCGATTTGCGAGCTCGAGCTGCGACTGCGATGCGACTATCCCGTATTCTCCATCATATAGACGCACGCGCGTCAGTCGCACGCAGTCGCAGTCGTGTCAGGTTGAAGAAAAAATTCCACGTGGCGAATGACAAGGAATTCCAAAACTTCCCATAATTTCTTTCTGGAAGCCAAGAAACCATTCTTTGTTTATTCAGTGTCATATTCTAGTGTTCCTTTTGTCAAACAGTGTGGTATGGAAAAGAATACTTTCACACACAAATATTGAATCTGAATTCGTTTCACATTTCGGAAAAAAATCAGCTCATGTTCAACTTCGCTCTTTGGCAGCCCACAGTGCTTAAGTAAAAATAACTCTAGAACATGATATTGGATATAAATGAATTGATTTCCCGTCTTACTGGAAAGAAATAACGGAGAATTTCGCAATTCCTGGTCACTCATTGCATGGATTTTTTTTCAAATATCAACACCGAGTGAGATATCGAAATGATGCTCGTTAACTCGTCTGTACGATTCTAGTAATACTGACTGTTGAAGGTTCCCCCCCCCCACGAAAAGGAAATTTCTAAAGTAGCTAATTACGTGTTATTACGTGTTAATTGGTCGTATGGTGGTGTGCCAATAGGGAAATGCGCAGAAAAAAAGGGGTCACGCAGCCTGCAAGTTAACGAGAGGGTCATTTCTGAAGCAGATAACGCAGATAGGTAGAGAACGGCTCGTAGAATGCCGCGGTATTTTAGTATTCGAGAAGGAGAATTTTCTAACAAGTTATGAGGAAATCTCGCAAAGTATGCGATTTCTCGCGAATTCTCGGAAATTTTTGAGATTACGCGGCCGCCAGTGTACAGTGTTCAAAGTCGAAATTCGGGGTTGGTTTTAGAAAATATTCTAGCTCACCACATTGCGGTTCGTGACCACTGAATCGGTCTATGAATCGATACGGTACTGCGAGTATACAGTCCTGGAAAGAAAAACGCAATTCCACGTTTTTAGCGGCCATTTTTGAGAAATTCAACGCGGGTATTGTGTAATGGTTGATTCAAAATACGTACAGCTTCATGCAGAATGTAACTAAACTACGCTAAAAAAATATCATCGCTAGAGTGACCCTACCGCATACTTCGGATTCGTTAGTGCTTGTTCGACATGCGGCCACAGTACTTCATGGCCATTCTTGAAATATCTGTTTACCTGAAAAGCAGAAAAAGTTTCAACTAGTTCCATTATTTGACCGTATTCCTTGCTTTAGGATCTAGATTGTTATTCAAAACAGTCAGGCTTCTATTAATGTTCGCTTCACTCGTGAACTTTTCTCTTCCATTTGCGGAATCGACGTGGATCCACGTTGCTGCCACCACATACCACATTCCACCAGGGTGGTGTTGGTGTTGTCATGAGTAATTCCATTTCTCTCACTTATTAGCTCTTCATTTTTAATGAGTTAGCGGCGAATTACTGAGGACAACCAATTTAATCTTTTTTAGAAAGCTTATCGAGACATTGAACCTTGAGCAGGCCCCAGCACGAGCTTGTCGTGGGGTCTGAGCGAAAACGAAGCCCCCTTTGAGAATCCAGGATTTTACGAAGCTCCCCTCGAATCTAATTGCAATGGAAGTTACCACGAAATGTTCACGAATGAGGTTTCATCTTCAAAAAACTCCCCGAAATCATGACAACACCGACTGAAGCTGTAGTTATAGTCGTCAGAGTCCGACCGATCGGAGAACGGAATCCAACGCGTCGGATTCCGACGAACATCGATATGCATACTAAATTATTGTCCGATCGGGCCGGTGTCCGACGCATTATAAATCTATATATAACGATACAACAAAAGGAAGAAACTCCGAATATGGTCATAAATCACACTAATTATTTGCGAGTTAGTACGAGCAAAGCAAAATTTGACACGATAACGAGTGACGGCAACGAATAGCTCACTAGACTACAAGGAAACCGTAAAATAGACGAATACAAGTAGATAACGGCAAATGAAGAACAAGCTGATGTTAAAGGACCTTGTTAGCGATGGAGCGCGGCAGAAAAACACAATTCGTAAGTTATGGATCGGAGAAGTTGATAAACACTGATAATACAAGCCCATGAGTGGCACTTAGTGGGGTATTGGATATCGAATGGAAAATAGTACAGGTGCACGAAAAATGGATGGAAATTTATGCGTTCTGTAGGAGAATTATGCTCAGGACAGGCTGTGCTTGGACTTAGCCTGTCCTTGATAAGCTGGCCACTTTACCGAGCATACAATTTCTTAGTTCGCATAAATTTAGCCTTATTTTTCAAACACTTATTGTGGACAGGAAAGCGCTTCTTCACTCCAAATTTGGTGTCAATCCGTGAAGTCTTGAGTTGGATATGGCCTCGCAGCTCAACATCATGCACTAAACAGCGAGCTCGCCTCTCCCACTGCTCCTTCATGATCCTGCGCCTGCAGCATTTCCGCCTCGCACCCCATACGAAGCCCTTTCCGCTTTTTGCCTCTTTTACGAAGCCCAGCTTGCCCGACGACAAGCCGCGCTGGGGCCTGACCTTGAGACACACGATTGAGCCAGCACCGGTTTTCTCGGTTCGTATTTTCCATCGTTACTTCACGAGGACGTCAAAGCGAAAGACAATGGAAGCTAGGGAGACAAGGAGACATGAACCAGAGATCAACACTAAGGAGGAGTTATTAGAAGTGCTGCGGTTGATGAACATATTAGGTCCCCCGTTGCTAATCTGTTTGTATTGTATTTCTGTTCATATGTGGATGATGTTGTATCGCACTTGAATCAAGGTGTGGCCAAAGGACTAAGTGCTGGAAGCAGGTCGAAAAGTTTTGTATGGCGCAACCTCGCACATGTTGTGGCCGTCACCGCGAATTCATCGCGTCCCGAAAGAAGTATGAACGCAGCTTAGCGGAGAAGCGATTGTATCTTTCCCTTGGCCAAGCCTCCTGAATTTCGTGTCACAACCACTTACACAGAGTCGCAGCGTTAGTTCGGCCGCCCAGCTATCGGCATTAATTGATGAAGCACAACGGATTAAGTACGACGTCATTGGATTGAGCAAAACGAAAAGGAAGGAGTCTCTGACGTGCACATGTAACAACGGCACCGCTGTTTTTCTAGGAGCTCGTAAACCCGGCACAATTTCAGGAGGAGTGGGCTTCATCGTGGCGCCAAACTTCGCTATAAACATCACAAGTGCCACGTTTTATATACATCGGCTGGAAGTACTCACAGTATCGCTCTCAAGGAACATCGATGTCTCCCTTTTTCAAGCCTACGCTCCTACGGCAGATAGGGATGAAGAAGAGCACGACGAGTTCTACAGCGACCTTGGTGACCTAGAAGAGCACCTTTGTTGTGGTAATGGGTGACTTCAATGCTCTCATAGGACCACGGAAGGCTGGAGAAGTATTTATCGGACCGAGCTCGGCAGAGCAAAGAAACGAGGCTGGAGAAAGACTCGCAAACTTCTGCGAGACGCACCATCTATTCCACGGGAACAGATAGTTTGTGAAGAATCCAGCAAAGGGATGGGCTCACGTATCCCCCAATGGTCAGCACTATCACGATCTCGATCACATCTTATTTAGCAAGCGAGTTATCACGGATGTCAGTGTTGTCACATCATCCAACATGGGAAGTGACCATCGTTTGTTGCGAGCTCAGCTGCATTTTTATTTATTTATAATACATGAGTATACTCATGTGGACATTTGTATGACTAGTTGAAGAGAGGGACATGTACATGAAACATCAGTATCGGAATACTAAATACAATCGTGAAATCACGAAATAAAGAATGACGATGATGAAACTTTGCGAGTTATCTCATGTGGACAAGTAGCGGTTAATCATGCTCCTGAATGGTCGAATGCTAGCTGGTATTCCTTGCCTTTTACTCAATTTAGCATGCTCCGAACCTGCTCTTCGACCGAGGACAACTCCGCTTGCTCCGAATACGCTCGAGGCGCCCGCGACTAACTGTCATGGGTGAGGAAATGATTGGAACTGTTGCTGCCAATGAGACTTTTGAGATGGTAGATGATGTCAACGAGGATTACACCCGTCTGGTTGGAACCATTATCAAGATCAGGAACGAATGTCGTGCCGAAGCACCCAACCATGCCTCGCGACGCCTCCAGCAGCACTCGCGCTCTCCTTGAGAAGCGGAGACACATGGATCGCCAAGCGAATCATGTAGAGTACGCAGTACTGAACAGACTTTGCAGGCGAAGGCTGGCTGAGGACCACGCAAATTTAGTTAGAAGTCGTTTGCTGGATGCCGCCCACCGTAAGCGTAGTCTAAAGATGGAAAAGCGTGCGCTAGCAGAAAATCGTCTTTCGATCCCATGTTCAAAAGCTCCAGATGGTTCGCGTTGTTCATCTGGACCAGAAATGGAGAACATCATGGCGAACTTCTACACTGCTCTCTACAAGTCGGATTCGGGTCAAACTGCAGTTCTGAGCCCCGAAGAAGAGGTCTCGCCAATCCTGACGTCGGAAGTGCGCCAGGGAAGTGCGTCGGAAAAGCCCCTGGTGTTGATGGAATTACAGCGGAACTTCTGCAGTCTTGCGGACCTACGCTGTACACCGCGCTAGCGAGGCGCTTCTCCCTCTACCTGGCGAAATGTGAAGTACCAGCAGCTTGGAAGCATTCCTCGACCATCCTTCTCTTCAAAAAGGGTGACAAAGAAGACCTGGAGAACTACCGTCCCATCACGCTACTGCCAGTGCTATATAAGATCTCCACGCGTAGCATCATGACTCGCATTCGGAGAACACTCGATGAAGCCCAGCCGGTAGAGCAAACAGGATTCCGGCGCAAGCTTAGCACACTGGATCACATGATCACTTCCTGTCGATTGATCGAAGTTGCCCGAGAATAGCATGAACCGCTGGTACTAACCTTCATCGACTTCAAGAAGGCGTTCAATTCAGTGGGACCGGCCAAGGTCCGGAACGCACTAGAAGAACAAGGAGTCGAGGCGCGGTACACAAAGGTGTTGAGCGAGTGCTACTCAGGATGCACCACAGTGTTTCGGCCGTTTCTCAATGATATTGAAGTGTCTGTAGAGAAAGGAGTACGTCAAGGAGACCCAGCTTCACCGAACTTATTCCCAGCGTGTTTGTAGTCGGTCATTCGCAACTGCGACTGGAGCACTTTTGGAGTCCTCATCGATGGAGAACGATTAAACCACCTACGCTTTGCAGGTGACATAGTGCTGATCACGAGGTCACCAGACGATGCCTCTGAAATGCTTCGACGGCTAGATGAAGAAAGAAGCAAAGCAGGCCTTACCATCAATAAGACTAAGACCAAGGTTATGCGAAGCGCGTTTTCTAGTCGGCAGCCAGTACTTCTTCAAGGAAACCCAGCTTTGTTCAACTCAGATCTCAAATGAACGCCGCATGCTCGGGCTGTCCCTGCGACAACAGAAAGAACGCCATCTGCACAACTCAGATGTTAGAGCACTGTCGGAGGTCAGTGATGCTGTTCTTCACGCTGACGAATCGAAACACCGGTACGCAGGACATCTTATGAGGTGCAAGAATGGACGATTGAGTTCAGCGGGTCTGTGATGATATCCCCAAAAAAAAACGACCACGCGGCGGACCTCCTCTAAGGTGGTATGACTCGTTGGCTCACAGAAACAACAGCTGTGCTTCCGGTTCCGTTTAGGTCCATTGGTCAACTAAGGCTCAAGACCGAACAATGTGGAAGAGAAGTTGGGACCCGCGCAAGGCCAACCGCCGTGCTGAGGAACGGGTCGTCTAAGTATCTAAGTAAGTACCACTCACACATACGTAACAAGCAGACTAAGCATTTCATTATAGGTCATGAGGATGAACCTGCGATCTTTATGTGCATGGGTTCATTATTTCGAAAAGGGGGTATGACGAACACACTTCCCGTTCAAAGCAGCTTTAGCCACGAAGGTAGTGTCCAGGCAAAATCATTGAGCTCGAGTGCTCATTAGGTCATGAAGGCGGGTCGACTCTATAGGCATTTGCCCAAGTTCCAGCGAAAAATCCCCGAAATAAGCGAGATATCCGCATTAGACTCAGTACCCAAATCCATCTCCAATGCCCACTCCGCCCCTTCGACGATTTCGTGAGGGCAGATCAAATCTTGTCTGAGATGGTCAAGACATGTTCCTTTGTCTGACAGTCTGGTCCCTCTCCATTCTGTTATGTCAGGGATGGCACTCTCTCCAACTTGTTTAACACGTGTTCTTGAATTTGACTCGTATTGCAATCGATATCGGTCTAGAATTTAGACTTCAATTGAGGAAAAAACTGGTTACCATTAAAACTATCAATGAAAAGAGTAAAATGATGTTGTATGTGTTCCTCAGGATGCTCTGGAGTTTATGATCAACGGTAATCAGCTGAGTTTTCTAAAATGTAGACGCCTCAAGGAGCCTCATTGCCACCTTTTTATTCTTGGCCGGACAGCTCGTCCACATCGTAACTTCCAACCCACTAAAAACCACAAATTCCGAGGTTTGCGTGGGCAAAACCTACACAGGTGCAGTCAGCTTGACGGGTAGAATAAGAAGATGCCAGATTTGATGTGTCGAAAATTTTACCTGGACACTGCCTTTCAGTGCACGAAGTAGTGGAATTCTAAGCAGTATTGTATACAAAGGGGTTCGACAACGCGACACTGTGTCGCCAAAACTATTCACCGCTACTCTCGAGAACGTCATGCGAAAGTTGGAATGGGACAACATGGTAGTGCGAGTTGACGGCCGGCTGCTACACTATCTTCACTTCGCTGATGATATTGTCCTTATAACACCTAACATCAGTCAAGCGGAACGTATGCTGGCCCACTTCGATGACTCGTGTGGAAAGATCGGTCTCCGACTGAATCTAACGAAGAAGATGTTCATGAGGAACGGGTGGGTCCCGGATGCCCCATTCTCGCTCAACGGAACGACCATCTCCAAATGCTCATGCTACGTATATCTAGGTCGGAAAGTCAACATGATGAACGACCTCGCTCCAAAGCTGGGCAGGGGGAAGCAAGCGACTTGGAAAGCTTATAAGAGCATCGAGAAAGTAGTGAAGAAGACGAAGATCACCACGCTCCGTGCCCACCCCTTCAACACCACGGTTCTCCCTGCTTTGACTTACGTTTCCGAAACGTGGGCGTTACGTACACTACAGGGACACTGCCGTGTACGCCAAGTTCAGTAAGATCAGGTGGGCCAGACACGTGATGCGCCTTAGCGACCACCGCTGGACGAGAACCGACTAGACTCCGCGGAACATAAAGCGCACGACAGGAAGACCACCGACCCGATGGTCAAACTTGTGCAGAGAGTCCTTTAAAGAACTATGATGCCCTTCACGTCTCTCGAACGGACAGAACGCATTAGACTACCCTGAAAGGCGAGAGTGACAAATGGAAGGATTGCTGACGCCCGCTCTATATCCGACGACCAACGGGAGTCAAGGTGATCAAGGTGATTGTACACAGATGTGGTAGCGTGATAAAGAGGAAAACTTTACCTGGAATAAAGATATCTCAAAATAGGTAACTAAGAAAGGGGTCTGCAGAGAAAGAAATCCACTGGAATTTGAGAAAGTGAAATATGATTTCTGTTCACTGCATATCTTTGTACAGAAAACAAGGCAACACCTAGAAATACTCCTAAACTGCCGAACCCCGAGCGAAATCGCAGACCGTGTCGCACTCGTGGTCTGGGTTAAACTCTTCCTCTATTTTCGACATGCCTTTTTGAAGGATCCAAATTCCTATGTGATTTCAAACAAGTGTGCTCCACTTAGCAGTAAACCAACTAACTCAATTACTCGAGTTCTAAGCGATTGAGTGACCACTCCAAGAAGATGGTAACTCATATAATCTATTCTTCGCTCAATCTTGGAGTACATGTGAGTTGTGCGCAGAAGCACTGTCTTGGTAGAACGCCCAAAAACAACCTCTTCTTGGGTTTGCTTCAAAGCAGAACATGGTCTTCTAGAATGAAGAAACGTTTTATTACAGTGATTTTGGCCCACCTTGTGAATACGAATAGGTAAACTATTCAAAGCAAAGAGTAGAACAAAACTTACACTGCCCATGTTGAAGAAATTCTCACCAGGGTTAAGATATTGAAGGCCCTGCAGGAGAAGTTGACTCTGAAAGATCTAACTACAAAAACTGTAGAAACATCGTTGACTGATGCTCAACCTTTGTTTTTGTCCCTCTGAAAACAAATACTAACTCCTTCTTGACATGAGACGCAGCTGAAATATTGAATATGTTCTAGAAACCTAACTGTTCAAAAACTTTACAAAGTATCCAGTCTTTACCCACCAATGTAGCTCTCGCACGGATTACCGAACTCATCACATTTCTGCTTTGTCGTTGCCACCACCACAAATGCAGCATCATGTGGAAATGTCCTGAGCCCAGATAACATGCAGGATTGTTTCACAGCAAATTTTTAGGTTGCGAAAATTTTTACACATCTGGTCGTCATCATTGCTTTAATGTAGACGACTCATTGAAGAGCCAATTTCTGGTAGGCCTTTATTGACACGGAAACTCACAAGAAACGCCCTCAAATTAGGGTTTTTCTGGGATGATCCCAATGGAGGAAATGGATGAGTGGCAGCACAGAGACGTGTGTACTTCACTTCTATGATGCAGCAGAAACGGCGACATTATAGTCGGGAATATCAATGTTGCTTCTTCGACGTTTATTATATAATACAACCAGTCTGGCCGTCCGGCTAACGCCGGACTTCCAGACTTTTCCATATGCTCGCTTCGCTCGCATGACTTCAGCTCGCATCTATTCTAGTGGAATTATGATCATGCCAATTTTCGCTCCGTTTCCCCTAAATGTTTTCCTCCATAAAAATGGATTGATCAAAGAGGACCGTTTGCACCTCTCAGAGCAATTTTATCATTTTCTCGAGTGAGAAAGCTAATTGTAGCTATAAGTAACCGACTCGGCCTGGAATGAACACGGGGAATGGTTTATCATTCTTTGTTTGTTGTGAGTGATCCATTGATAACAATAAGCTCGAACATATAAAAGAGGACGATGCGATGTGCTCAAACACAAATGAGGGTAGAGTACGCGGGAGAGGATGTGATGTGGGCAGAATAACATGAGGCATAGTCACTGACAATAACATAGTCACTTCTGAGACCGGACATTTGGTACTTTTCCACTGTATTTAGGCGACAGAGTACAATTAGAAGAAAGGCAGACCTGATTAAGAGCATTAGCCGCTACTCAGCACCGGCTCACCTCTTCTCCATCTGTCGACCCGTCTCCAGGCATCTCCCCCGCTATTGGCCGCCGCCGCATCCTTATCACACCGTTGGACCCGTCTCCAGGCATTTCCCCGCTTTTTGGACGCCGGCGCCCCCTTATCACACCTTTACAACAGTCTCTAGGCATATCCCCGCTTTTGGACGCCGGCGCACCGTTGCCGCAAAAGTGGACCCTTTGCATAGCATTATCACCCCTTCTGGGCGCCGGCTGAGCCCAACAGCGCCACCCCTCATCCGTGTCCTTATTCGCCTTCCTGGCTCTTCCTCTTCGACATAAAGAGACCCATCTCTCCCCTTATATAGTGTCTGGGCATATCTCATTCATTCCCACTGTGGTAAACACAACATTCGGTCCTTAACATGTTTGGATATGACAAAAGTGGCCCAAAGCACCTGTATATTAAGGTAAAAATCAAAATTTGCAACCTTTCCGTACATAACTCAACGCGTTGAAAACGATGGTGTAGTTATTTTCCGTTTTTAATGGCTGGTTCTTGTGCGCAGGCTCACAAACATGAATTGCCAATTAATAGATAGTAGATACATACGTATTCCGGATAGCACTGCCTCTTGTTTATTATGTACCGAGCCAGTGCGCTGCGAAGCAGCACTCTGTCTCGGACCCGTGTGCCACTTACCTTTGTACCAGGTGAACTAAGAAAGAAAATCACTGCCATCCATACGAAGCGCAGCTTCGTCGCCCTTCGCGGATGACAGTGAGTTTCTGCGAGCCTACTTCACTAATTTTTCCTGTAGAAAGTTTGGCCCGGTAAATCCGCTCCTTGAAGTGGCGCCGAAAGTAGTGAGGTGATTGAAATCTATCGTAATAAAGTTTAACTAACTTCACCGGGTTCTCGTACATAAGGCATCAGCAGTGCCAGCTCTTCCCGTCAAACGCCTTCAGAGACGTTGCTCTATATGCTCACATGGATTCCCACGTACACCATTTTCCTGTTTCTTTCTTCCCTGAGACTTGTGCACATTCTATGTTCTGAGTAGATCCGCAAAAGAAGTGCAGATGAGATCCTGTATTCAAAGTAAGCTTCGAACTGCTGTCCTTCAATTCCTTCGACTACAAGGTCAAGCACAACAGAATGTTAATATCCTATATCCATTTTTTTGCAGTCTCATGGACTCTGAAAGGACGTTCGTTTGGTCTTTGAAATGATTGCCTGGAATACTAATAGAAGCGATACTTAGATCCTGCGGTGCTGACCGAAACATCCTCTTAAAAAGAAAAAAAATGCGATATAAGCAATTCTAGGAGTTCTCAGTTCTTTAATTCCGTTCGCCTTCGAAATCTCTTTCACTCTTTGGAGTCACTCTTTGGAGAAAATGGAGAATTTGCGAAAACGTAAACGTTGGGTTTCGATAAATTGCTAAATTTTGCAAGTAAAAGCAAAAAACCTCGGAATTTCCCTGAAAGTGCTTGTGTGGCATTAGTGGAGCCAACCTTCGGCCACTTCATCCTCTCTTTTTCGGTTAATTCAGTCACTATGGAAAGAATACTCTATTCGAAAACTCGAAAAGGTCGCCCCTCAGATTCCCCGCAGCGATGAGTCACCCGGCAACAGACAGACTATTTCGCAACACCTTCGTTGTTGATAAGATAGGGGGATTTATTATATAGAGGGATTCTTACGATCTCATTACTTGTGATGTCCCTTTCATAAATTCAATCACTTCCTCATGGGAAATGTGAGTAAAAACTTTTATTTTCCTGTGTAAGTAGGCGTAGTAGGAAGAGTGAAGCTCCCGCTATCCTATGGAATAAACTCGCATCAACATCCAGAGTCGCAACCACAGCACCTCATCTCATCGGACCAAAACTGTACCCAACCAGTCATTTATAATCGACTTCAGCAATCCTCCCTCCCTTAAGGTCACGTCTGGGTATTTTGCGAAATACCATGGAGCGATAGCACCGAAACCGAGAAAGGATCAAATTCTTCAGAGATCGAATTCAAATATCAAATTTTATTCCCATTCGCTCTGCCCAATTTTCAACGAACCAACGGCATGATATCTTCGAGTTCATTGGTTAGTGTGGTGGAGCTGTATATCTTTATCAATGTTTAAGGGTTCGGCGAGTTCCCCTTTCTCAGCGTCTGAAAGGGAGAAATCGATAGCGATCTATTCGACCCAACGTCCAACTAGCCTACAGAAAATCATCTAAGGCTATTTCCAACTACATCGTACGAGAGCGAGTATTATTCTTACTGAATAACTATTCTCTGTCATGAGCTTTGCGTAATCGCAAGTGTTTTGTAAGAAAATTCTGCCGTAAAGGGGTAGGCGCCAGCATGAAGCACATACGATTATATGGTCTGTTTCCTGAAACGTACACTGCTATCCCCGCCCCGGTTGAACAAAGCGGCGCGTGTGCGTTCGATCGGGGCGCGGAGTAAGGCTGATCTACCGTTGTAGCAACAGCCAATCCGCCTTACTCCGCGCCCCGATTGAACACCCACGCGCCGCTTTGTTCAATCGGGGCGATGATGGCAGTGTACGTTCCAGGGAACAGACTGTAGCTAGTCTCGTCAGCAGAAGGGAGTTTCTCCATAGCTGTAGAATAGATCGCTTCCATAACTACTCTCCTCCACCCACGATCAATATAAAAGGAATTTTCTGTGAAATGTGGATTTTGGGCACATTATCTCCGCAACAGGTTTCTCGAGAACAGATTTTTTCCAAAATCTCTGCAGCAAATAAGACATACCATCAGCTCCTAATGATTGTAAATCTCAAACATGAAGACGATGTAAGACTTTCTGAGCTTTCTAATTCCCCGCCAACCTCTTCAGACAAGCCTGCTGTTGGTCCCCATATGCACCGGCTGCCATATTTAGCAGCTTTCTTGCCTTCATTTCGTCATATTTGGTTTTCTTACCGAGGAATGGAATGGTGAACACCAGACCAAAACACAATGTTATATACAGCACGTACATCATCTGAAAGCATCCATTATGTGCGACTGGAGGAATACGATCAATGTTAACAGTGACGGTATGGGACGGCGTGCTTCCGCAACGCTATCCATGCGTCCATATAGTTATTTCTAGCAAGTCTCTCGTGAAAGCGCACATGAACAGAGGGTGAACGCTTCGGAAAGGCACCACCCGGAACTAATACGCTATTTTTTACACATTTGTGCACGTAAAAACATGATCATACGAGGTTGGGTTGAAAAGTCTGAGATGACCACCAAAGGTTGCTGTTATTCCATGGTTGCTGTTATTCAAATATTTTTATGAAGAAGTGGAGACAAATTCCCCATTCAAATTGACTGCAAGGGACGAACTAATCTGACAAAAAAAAATCCTGGTTTTGATATTTACTTCAGGCTTCAGGCAACTTTAACTACACTCAGCTCGGTATGAACGCAAAGAATCAAAGAGTCTGCAAATTTTTCCGAATGGAGGTGAGAACCGCAACAAAACCAGAAGCCGTCTGGATGTTAATTTCTCTCTGCTGTACTCATCACCGTTAGTTCCCGGGCTTGGAACGTTAAGCATAAATGCATGTGAATGAATAGTGAACTAAACAAACGTGAAATAACTATCACATCAGAAATTGTAGATGAAATTATTGACATGAAAATTGCAGACAGTGCATAGACGTGTTTGGAAATCAGGGAGCTTCATGTTTCTTTCTGAACACTCACTTATTATCTCACCACACGAATTGCGTCCAGAAATTCCTTTTGCACTGCTGCATTTCCTCAATTCCGAACAAGACCGCCATTCGAAGTGGGTCACCTTGATCATCATTGACTCTCGTTGATCGTCGAGTATAACGAGCGGGCGCCAGCAATCCTTCCATTTGTCCCTCTCACGTGTGAAGGTAGCCCAATGCGTTCTGTCTGTTCGAGAGACACGAAAAGCATCATGTCGTTCTTTGAAGGGCTTCGTGAAGAAGTCTGACCATCGGGTCGGTGGTCTTCCTGTCGTGCGCTTTACGTGCCCCGGAGTCCAGTCGCTGACGGCTCTCGTCCAACGGTGGTCGTTTAGGCGCATCACGTGTCCGGCCCACCCGGCCCATCTTACTCAACTTGGCATACACGGTAGCGTCCCTGATCTTCGACTGTTGACGTAGGCTGGAACTCCGTATTCCAGCTCTCACTTGGGTCAGTCCTAGCATCATCCTCTCGATGGAGCGCTCGATGACGCTGACGACATTCTCATCCTGCCTACGTAACGCCCAGGTTTCCGAAATATAAGTCAAAGCAGGGAGAACTGTGGTGTTGAAGAGGTGGGCACGGAGCCTGGTGATCTTTGTCTTCTTCACTATGTCTCGATGCTCTTGTAGGCTCCCCAAGCCGCTCGCTTCGTCCTGCCCAGCTCTGGAGCGAGGTCGTTCATCATGTTGACTTCCCGACCTAGATATATGTACATACGTAGCTGGAGCATTCGGAGATGGTCGTTGCGTTGAGCGAGAGTGGGGCATCCGGGACCCATCCGTTCCTCATGAACGTCGTCTTCGTTAGATTCAGTTGGAGACCGATCTTTCCACACGCGTCGTCGAAGTTGGCCAGCATACGTTCCGCTTGACTTGCTTCAAGCAGAAGTGGGTCACAGCAAGAAATTTCAAAGTCTTTGTTTGGAATGAAAAGAATTTTAAGGACACACTCGTAACTGAAAATGAGGCTTAGTTTCATGGCAACACGTCAGTTACAAAAATTGCGTCGTCACTTTACGAATTCATTCTTCAGTAGAAAACGACAAATAATTGAGATGAGATGTTATTGGCCTAATTTTTCTCATGCCAAAGGAATTTCGTCAACTGTCGAGAGAACTGTCGATTGTAAGCTGCGTAGGCATTTCAGAACAAAATCGGATTCAATTGATTTTGAGAGGGAATATTGCTCCGGAATTCCGTAAACAAAATTTACCTTCAAATTTGAGTTAAATACCGGTTCGAAGAATTTTCCCTAGATATGTTTTCTGAAAGATAGATTCTGATTGTATTAGCACGGTTAGCCTCGACAGAGGCTGCTTATTCTAATGAACTATAAGATTGCCGTCAACCGCAAGTGAAATTACTTTAAAGAATGTTCCACAGCGCCACTTCGACCTTCTCAAAATAACTGCCTCCAAAATCAATCATGTCCAATTTCATCTGCACTATTGGGTTCCGCAAGTATTGCTCTATCAAAAAGATGGTAGGACCTCTGGGAGCTATTGGGTTGAGCAATAAGTTCGTGCGGTTTTTTCACCTTAATTTTTTACTGGGAACCAAACCTTGTTTGATTGCGTATCAGTAATCATTTTGTAGCCTTTGATTTACTCTTTGCAAGCATCATAACCGATTTTCTCAATTCTCGCCGCACCTCATTTTCTATCGCCTGGAGTGTGAACCACCATTTCGACTAGGACGACCACCTCCGATCACTCCTACTGTTTGACTTCTATCATGGATCGAATGCAACTCAAAAGGCAACAAATATCAAAGACATGTAAAGAGAAGCCACTACTGTTGAAGGGACGGCGCAGAAATGGATGCCCGCCTCAGAGAGGTTAATTTCAGCCCAGAGGATGTCCCCCTTCCAAAAATGGAGCTTAAAGAACAGGGAGACGTTTACGCTCCACGTTTTGCTCCAGATGTAAATAAGAACCACCAAGAATGCTCAATTCTAGCAAAAACCAAGTTCAACTGATTCATTTCGCGAAAAAAACTTCGAGGAGATCACTACGAGGTGACTACTCACACTGAGAGGGTGCGCCGCCTCCGGGAAAATTCCACCAGAACGACATCCTACATCCTAGAATAAAAGGTAAACCCACTCATACAACCTCTGTAAGCCTGAACCAGTCCCTATCCACTTATTTTGGTTAATTTCTTGGGCGATTTCTGGAGCTCCACTGAGAAGTTGCAGTTCAGAGTCACAAATAGGGTCGTCCCAAACAATGTGGCTTTTCATGGAAAGAAAACCAAGGAGCTGCTCCGTCTCTGATAACATTTATAGCGGAGGATAGGGGCTACATAAACCACTTGTTGTGATTTATGTTGTTCGGAAAAGCAGTAATTCCAATGCCCCTGAAAAACCGCACGAACTTATTGCCCAACCCAATATATCCCCTGCTGAGTTTTAAGTGGTCATCAAGGAAAATTATTACACGGTGACCTTTTGACGTTCTCCACGGCCAGCGCTTTTGTTAATACTTGTTAATTGATTATCGGACACCCGCGCGCGTCAGGCCCCGGTGGGACAGTGCATAGAAAACAGCTGTTCCGGGACTATTCCCAAGAAAGACAGTTTATCTGTGATCTACGACGATCATAAGATTAGGGCTCCTTCTGAACCATGTTCTTCTTTTTTTGTCCACGTTCAAAAGGCACAACGGCTTGACGCTACGCGCACGGGTGGTAGGTAGGTGCTTGTTAACTCGCGTTGACATGCTGATACGAGACATATAAAACCACGACAACACTGTTTTTTTTTGAGTTGTTTTCTTATGGAGATGGCTTCGTAAGTTTTTGCTAGGTCAATAGGGACTCCGTACGTTCTCTTTTACAAACTAAGTTTGTGCCGAACTCTGATCTTTTCGGCAAGATATTTACTCATTTATCTGTGCTCATTTGAGAAAAAATTGTAAGAACAGAATCTGAAAATTTCAGTTTTTTTGATTTTTTTGCATCAGCTTGCTCGTACTTCTTCCTGTTGCGCAAGCTAAAAGCTATTTGTTCCAAAGGGAACTGGAATAGGAGGTGACCCTATTTCGGCCGCATTCGGTTATTTTGAGGAGTTCGGAAAAAAGTTTTCCAAGGAGAGAACAAAAAATTGAATGGAGATCGATACAAGTTCCATCAGCTTCAAAACGATTGGGCTGAAATATTAGGCATTCACTGGATCTGGTTTGTTTTGTTCTCACTGTCATTCAGAACTATCCAACCCACCTTTGTAAACCTTTTCGATATATGAGAGAACGCAGATGAGGAGAAGAAGGGCTCGTAAACGTAACATATTATAAATTTGGCTTCAGTATTCGCTGTCTAGTTGAAATACGCATCACCAGCGAAGCAGTCTTAAGAGCCTCGCGTCGGTATGACCAAATTAGGCCTTTGTACGATTACTGCGAGAAGAATGTTGAAGCCAAGCTAACATCAAGCTTAATGATTTACATCACTCTTGGAAAATATACATATGCAGGTGTTTTGGTAGATCTTGGTTGCTATATGTGTGCCGCTCTACCGGCATAAAATCTTATGACTTTTGTCGCAATGAGTGCAAGTAATAACGGGAGAAAGGAGGAGAGCGGCGGCGGTCGTCAATGAGAAGTAGGGGAGGGGGTTACAGCCTTTTCATAAAAGGACGGAGAGCGGATTTTACGATTGATTCATAAAATGAATAATAAAAATGGGCTTTTAGGAATAAAAACAAGATTTGGGTATCAAAAAACAAGAAGACGTAATATTTTTATTTTTGTTGTAATGTGATTTGCCATTCTTTTTCCAGATTTTCCAATTTTTCCTCCAAGGATGGCAAAGAAGTGGGAACCGTCTTCCGACACGAATAGATAAAGACGAGGTGTGAGCAAGTAAGTTTCCGAAAAGGATTCAATGCGATTGACCGCACCGTGCTGCCAAAACTTTTGAGCACCACCCTCTAGGTCATCATACGAAGACTAGAGTGGGATAACATGGAAGTGGCAAGTTGATGGCTGTCGATTTAACCATCTCCTTTCCGTAGACGACATCGTTCTTGAGACGCCAACCATCTGCGACGCGGAACGGAAGCTGGCCAACTTGGATGACGCCTGTGAGGAACTATGAATATTGGGTTATTACATGAGTTTCCGCTGTTTTTGCATAAGGATTTTCGAACGCTTGTAATAAGTGATCACTGATTGAATTTCACACATTCCCATACACCCTAATAAGGGCATCATCTCGCAAACACTCCTAAATGTGAAGCTTATTTTTCTGCCCTTTCTGAAAATGTAATCAATTTCGGAATAAACCCTTCAGGAAGCAAATTTGATGTCAGCACTTCCACGAGTTATGATTTTACCATGAGGCTGCCGTAGGCCAACCAAATTTGGGTGAATCAAGTCAATCTCAAGGCCATTCTTGCCATTCTCATTCTCCCTGATACCCTCTCACTCCATATTTTTCTTGGGCGGTCTTAAGATGGGCATCAAACTTGATGACCCAAAATTTCGATTACGCCATTTTTGTCAATGGGGTTAGGGCGGAATCAGGTGGGATTTCTTCGATTGTGATTGGAAACATCAAACATCACACCATTCAGCCACACTGCAAAGGGCGTCCTGATTTAGATTGTCGATCCCTTCGCAATGGCGAGGAGCTCACAGAGAAATTTTTAGCCGCGCATTATGCAGCACAAATCCTCTTATAACCTAGTCCCAGTCATACGTACGATAGGGGTGAGACAGGGGTCAAAAAAGTGAAGGTTGTCTGGGCCGAAAAGTGAATGTTGTTTTGCAACCATACCATTCCTTTCCAAATATGGATTCAACGAAAACTGTTTCAATATTGCTCAGAAAATGAAGAAAAGATCGTTTGTTCGAAGATGGAACACCGAAGATGAGAATCGCGCCGGCTTCCTGCCTTCGTGACGGGGCCAGCCCTCAGCCTAACGTAGAAAATCACCAGCTCGATTTTTGCTAAATATCTCGGTAGTTTCACCGAACTGCATGTTGCGCAGTTATCGTCGATTTTTCTCTCGAAATTCCCTACAAGATGACACCAAGAGTGACGAATTTCATCAAGAATTCAGGGAGAAACCAATTTTTGAAACCTAGACGGAGGATTTGCGTCCCTTAAAACTTCTCAACAATCTTGAGAAATCATGAGTTGCGCAGTTGTCTATTGAATTGGCGACATCACTGCGCATGGAATGCCCATTAAAGCAGGTGCCTTTATCTGAAACTGGCTCAGAAAACGGGTCATGTATGACAACGCTTTTTTACTTTATATCTCTTTTAGATCAAAAATTCAAGGGTTGCGCAATTGTCAGCTGCCGAGCCCGTAACATTCCGAGTAGAATGATATATAACACTTGATACTTCCTTTGACGCTGGGCTGAAAAAGCCTGCCTGAGCCAAATGCCCCGTGTAGCTCAGGGGGGTTAGCGAGAGAGCACGCAATATGGGAGGGCGCCAGACGCGAGGGTGAGCGAGATGAGGTATTTGGCTCACCCCGGTTTTTCCGTTGGGAGTGAACGAAAGTATCAAGTATTATATATCATTCTGCTCAGAATTTCATTCTCAATTCAGCTGACAACTGCGCAACATCCAGTTCCTTCAAATAAGCAAGATAATTCTCTTTTCATGTTTTCGTGAATTTCTCAGCCATTTTCAGTTGCACCTTTGTGATCCTGCTGTCATCTAGTCCTCAATAACTTTGGCAAGAGGTCTCACAACTGCGTAAAGCTTAATTTCCCAAATGAAGGACGATATTGTCGGTCATACCGTAATTTTGCCGCAAATTCCCATCAATTTCATGGAGACATTTTCTTTAAAGGAAATAACCGACCATGTATGAACATCGGCTTTTCTTAGACTGTATTGTGTGTAGAATTTAAGCTACAATTGCGCATTTCATGTAAACCTGCTTTGCCCGAATTACAATGCATAGTTTCATTCCCATGTTTTGGTCCGGGGCGCAGTCCCGGATCCATCTTATCCTCTTCGCCATAGGTGAAGGTTCCCCATCCGGGCACCATCAAAAGTGATGGTGGCCCGAGACACATCTCAGGCTATCGGACGTATGGCCCCAGTTGTCAGATCTCAAGATTGTCTACAGTGCGAGAATCGATTTGCCAAATTTAGTGACCTCCAAAACTATGCGGCTCCCTCGTAGTTCACCGAATTCTGAAGCAGCAGAGACAAACCCCCGCTGTAAGATCGGGAGAAGTCCATTGACCATTGCGGTGCATACTTCGACTTATACTTGTTGTTATTTGATATTCAATGAAACTTTTTTGTTGAAAGTTTCAAAACAGCGGAAACGCATGTAACAACTCAATAAATCTGACGGAAATGATATTTATAAAGAACGTGTCTATCCCGGATGCCCCATTCTGGCTCAAAAGAACCACCATATCCGATTGCTCTAGCACCGTTTATCTAGCTTGGGAAATCAACGTGATGAACGATCGCTCCAGAGCTGGGCAAGAGGAAGCAAATGGTTTGAGGAGCATACAAGTATAGGTCTCTTCTTCGAAATGGCGGTGGCTCGTGAATGCCTACGGATCCCAAGTGGAGGTAAGATCTGGGAAAGTACTCCATGGGTGCAGTGTCAATTCAATCTTCACGAAGGCGCCCAGAACAAGCAAGTTGAATCAGACTCAATGTACAGGTAGTTAGCAAGACATTGCCAAGGAATTAGTCGACTGTGTCTTGTTAAGTGAAGAAAATTGGTTGGAAGAAGGATTTTCTCAAAAGATTTGTTGTTGCTAATTAAAAAAATGGACCATTTCCAACAGTGGGTTAACGCAAATCATTGCTACACCTTTTCTTTCACATTTCCACTGGAGTCATCTGCAACGATTTTTTTCAGATAATGCATAATAACCGTCAAGTACCGCCCTTCATTGTTTGAAGCCTAAAAACTCTCGAGTTAGAAGCCAGCTCACCGAACTTACATGAATTACTGATGCTGCAGGATGACGCATACCTGCTAGTTGCAGTGTCAAAAAGAATTAGGCATATCTGATCCAAATTTCTACCCTTCACTATATCACTCCCTGGTTCTGTTTCCAACAAAAGTTTGCCTCTATAAGCTCCCATACCTCCACTTCCTGCGGTAAAACTTTTGATGAACGGATCCCAGTTGAAAATGACGTGTGGCGCTTTCTCGAACACTATCTTTGTAGGTGACCCTTATTCGTACTCTAATAAAAGTTTGAGTGGGATATCTCAATTCAATTGCCCTCTCACAATTTTTTACATGTGTTCCTTACGGTGTTTCGGGTGTTTCTTACGGTGATGCACACTTTGGAGGTAGCGTTGAACGCCAACACGCACGTCTTTCGGTTTAGGCATGGATAAATATCCGAATCATGTGCGCACATCAACAACTGATCAGTAAATTACCCAAATCTCAGCTGATGGAGGTTATCCCAAGATGAAGTGATGCAGTGATGAATGATGATTCTGTTTACAGCAGGCATCAAGAATAATTCTACGAAATATATATCAATCGACAGGAATTCTTCTGTGTGTTATTTTTTGCAGCAACGATTTGAGACAGTACTCTTCACCTGTAGGAGCTACCTCAAATTCCCCAGCTTATTCTTATTTTTTATAGAAGAAGATTATAGATAAATACATAAATAACATTCAATCATGGTGACCTCGTCATTGAATATAGTGGTCATGCACAAAAACATACAGACAGGGGAAAGCATCGGGAGCGGAATGACAACATTAGGACCGGTACGGTGGTGAATATTAGGTGTGACAGAGCGAAGAAACTATGTATAAGCAATTAGTGAAGAATTAAAGCTTTGCATAACACATATTGCGGTCCACACGGCCTAAATCTGCTATCTAAGGAAAAATACATTGACTACGTTTTGATTGATTTTTGAAATGAAGAAAAGTAGGCAAATAAATAAATCTGCAAACACGACCTAAAGGCAGGGGTCCTCCTGGTTCTGCAAATTGGTGATAAGAGCAGATTTTTTATCTACTCGCTACCTTGATTACAATAATGCACAGCAGTAGTCACAGGAGTTACGAGAACCCCGCTCTTGGTAGAGTCAAAGTACCCGCTCTTTGGAGTTGGGGCGAGACTTGCTACAAGCCGTGTTGGCTGTCTGCCACAGCAGCAAATTCAGGTGTACATGTGATGGCCTGTCCGATCGATAATATCAATGGTGACTAACGTCTTTGCACGTAAATTTACTCCAGCATACTGGTAGAAGCTCCGTCACCACAAGTGGTTTCCAAGACCATTTTGAGACTTTTCAAGTACATATCCGAAATCAGCACATTGAGGAGGTCCGGAAGGTGTTACTAGCTCAGACAGAAATATAAGGTGGGCCCCTGCTTTTGAGATCGTGTTCACCTTTCTTTGAAGAAGGAAACTATGGCACTGAGGATGAGCGGCAGTGTTTTTCCGAATGATGATGATGCTTGCGTTGACGTTTCCTCGGTAGTGACAGGAGGTGGCGCATTCACAACTTCGGCAGGAACGACTTCAGTGTGTTTGGTTAATGACAGTTTATGCTCCTCACAATCTGGACTTCGACTAAAGAAGCACATCTAAACATAGTGGGATTTAATGTTAGCGGAGAAGGACGAAGGAAAGATCCCGTTTTAATTCAGAAGTTTTTAGGTTACAGCACTCTTATTAGATGAAGCAAGCAACAGCAGAGCGATGGCTGAATTCATGAACGTTCCCGGAATGGTGAGAATTCCCTAGCTTTTCTGAAGAGGGCGAGTTGTCCGATGAGAATGGGTATGTTTCGCACGGAGGACGCATCTCAGCCAGCGATATTAAGGAATAAAAGCAGTTTATACGAGATTTATGCGTTTGACGCGCTTGTGTCCTTACTATGATGTAGAACATTGGTGCTTGCATCGCTGCTCGCACGTACGCGACGCAGCTCAGACGCACGTGTTCGCGTGCACACCGCCGTAGCGCATAATTTTCGAGAATGTAGGGTGCGTATCATGGTGAGGGAAGAAAGGACGCCACAAGGTGGGCTCTGAATGGCACATTCGGACCGCCCGTGACGTCCACCTGTTGGACTCGTACGGCGTTAGGCACAAATAGATCATGCTTTATGGAATGGACGCTGTCGAGTTCAAACAGATGGGCGTGACGGCCAGCACGAGTGAGCCAGTCAGTGACTACTGGTTACGCCCCTTTTTCCCTCACGATTATACACACCTGAGACTGTGCCGCTTTGACCGATCTTCACGGGGAATCTCCCCCAAATGGATGCGCGCTCCTGACCAGTATAAACTGCCTTATAGTAAACTTATTGTTAGAAGGTTATATCACACTTTTCTTGGAAACCTAGTCTATTTTGGCTGAGAGGGAGATGTGGTTCATTCCCAAAAACGTTCAAAACTCTCGCCATGGAAGGGAATAGAGGATTTTTTAGACATGCATGGGCAAACTGAAAATAGTTTCGTTATTTTCTGGCTACTGAACAAAAAATAGTATGGAAATACGTGAACAAAAGCAATTTCTGATAGTGCTACTGTAAGCAAGAAAACATCACAAAAACAGATAGAAATGACGAAATGAGTAAGAAAACTAAAAATGAACTTGACAAAGAATGAACTTTGCCTCTCTAACCTCATTTGTGTGAATCAAGGAATTGAAAAAAAAAAACTAATCAGAAGGAGAAGATCTCATTTATCTCAGAAGATATTGAACCGTATTCCAATCAGATCTACGAAAAATCCCCAAAAATAACTGCATGCTGAACAAAAAAGAATGCAGCCTTGTAGGCAAAATGCATCAAACAAAGCAGAAGGTCAAGAAACCAAATAAGTATTCTGGTTTTTCATTCTAACCCTATAGTTCTAGTCAAAAGATTAATCTTATTTACAACTTGTTCGAAGACTCCGGGTTTGCCTTCAGGTTGCGTAACGTCACAGCCTGTCTTCCCATATTCGGGGACCTGAAATGATCAGGTACAGCTGCTTCGGTGGAGTTCTGTAGGCGTTCTGTTCACTTACCCTGACCGTAAAATAATGTCTATGATCCCATATGTAGCTGTTGCTTTGGTCGATGTAGAACTTAATTTTGTCCGAACACGTGAAATCTTCACCTTTGGGTTGACCGACACATTCAACATAGTGCGATCCTCTTTCCATTGAGTCTGGGTACCTCAAAAGCAGTGTCTCGCTTCAGAAGCCTTTCCGGGATTGTTTGGAAGGAGAATTTTCGGAACGCGCCAACTACAACGGTATGTATGCTCCAATCTAAATCCGCGACCCAACAAATTTTAGGGCTTTTTCCGCTATGACTTGACATTGTGCTGTAGTTTAAGGAACTGAGCAGGGATATGGGATCGGTTTCCTGCCTCACTCCCATTTTTTGGATCACGCTGAATATACCGTATCTGAGGTGTCCCACAGAATCCCATCAGATTTCGCACAAAGAAGTTATTTCAAGCACTGAACACGATTATCACGATCACTTTGCACGACATTGCCTTCTTCCCGTCGAAATAGTCGACTGGTCTCAATTTGCTACAGTTATTCTACCGTAGTTTCACAAGGACGAAATTACTAGGCACAATGTGGATAGGACATCCGCGTGCAGCACATTGAAGAAACCCTCAGTGCAAATTTGAGGAGTCTTTATGAGGTCCCATATCTACCTGAGGTTTTCGTGCGGGAAGGATCCGCATTCAGCACGGCTGCAAAAAAGATCTCGATAATTTCGAGGCCTTGGATGTGGAGAAGTGTCTATAGTTCCCTACAAAGTACAGAAAAACTCGTTCCTCATTTCAGTACACTGTAGAAGAAACGGAATGACTCCTGAGACATCTGTCACACAGTTTTGCAACTTATATCAGGTGCTGGCTTTGAATAAGCGTGATCGAGGCGACAGCACATACGAAATAAATGAGTTGATGAGGGTCATGTTTTGTAGCATTAGCTGCCATTTTTAATAGTTTTTTTTTCTTCATATCTAAGGGGTATTTGAAGCGAGGCAGTCACTTTTTTGGAAAAGGCGTTGCAGGTTTTCTTATAGAAGCCCGTGCTCACCATATTTCCGTGCCGTGATGATAGGGCTTATTCTTTGCGTTAGCATCGCAAGGTCTGCTGACCTCTCCTCCACCGAACCAAGCCTTGTCCTTAGCGCACGCTGGTAGATGAGGCACGATGTCGCGACGGAACACGACTCGATAACTGCAAAATGTTGCAGTAAGCATCATCGATACAATGTGCATACAAAGCCAGTTCCCACCTATTTGGAATCAATGCATCGAAATTTGACGCAAATGTTTCGTCGCCTACTCGGGGCTCACCAAAGGTGTAGATCATGATTTGGTCGCTCCTACGATAACCTAAAGTGTGGCTGATCAGTGATGCCGTCCTACATGAAAAAATGAATGTCGAGGTTGTGAAATACGACACTCAAATGAGGACAATTTTTACGATTATTTTGGGCTCGCATTATCAATGACTTATCAATTTGTATCAACCAAAACTTATTGATTTCGTCCATACAAGCCATGAATATTCTAAAATTCACCTTGTTTGGCAGTTCGCGCAGCTGCCAAGGCCGCCAGCGCCCCACCAAGGGAGTGACCAGTGAACGTGGCTTTGTAGTTCTGAATCTTTTGAATCAGGAGTGAGCTATATAGATTTGATTGTTCAGAATTACGCTGAGAATGTTGCGAAACTATGCTACGAGTACATGCTAGAATGATCCTACCGCATACTTCGGATCCGTCAGAGCTTGCTCGACTTGCGGCCACAGTACTTCATGACCATTCTTGAAATATCTATTTACCTGAATAGGAAAAAAAGAGCTAGACAAATGTTCAACTCTCATCCATTGTTGTCCTATTATAACGCTTTGTGAACAGTATGGAAGTCTCGAGAGTCTGTATAATGGGATCATTATTGTGTAATGAGCGCTGCAGCACCAATTTTGAGATAGTTTTTCGACATCACATCCCCTCTCCTTCCATTCTTTCTAGAACTCTCCTTCTTTACCGGTACTAACATTTACCTATGAACACTACCCGACATATAGACTCCTGGTTATTCTGTAAATGGCTAAACGTTGGTGTGATCAATATCTCTTTAAAAAAATGTTACGGAGTATGCAACTTTAGCCAGCTGTGCATCGTGATGAGGCAAAACGAGCCGGGTCATGTTGTGTGTGGTTGGGCCAATTAAAGCAAGAGCCAGTCACAACAAAATGACCATTCCGCCTCATTCTAGCTCATACCCACTATTGCTTCGCATGAGTACAATAAATGGCGTGCTGTGTAGCACACTGATGGCATAGTGAAGAAAAACAACTAACTTAAGAAGTGCCGGCAAATATTTCCTGCATAAAAGAATACCGCCTGCCCACTGCTCGGCACCATCTATGGAGCACGCCTGAGCAGCTGGGCGTTGCGGCTCATACCAATGAGAAGAATACTGGCGCATAACCAATTTGAATACCTAGGATTTCCGCTCAAGACTAATATGCTATGGAACTGCCTTGACTCGATAGACTCTTTGTGAAATTGAAGACCAAGGCGCGCATGTGTATGGGAGCTAAGTTGTCCCCTATCTCCTGACTGAGATTCCGCGTGAATGAGTGACCACCCAATAATGATAGTGACTCATAGGATCTATTCTTTCCCCAGGCTTGAACCAAAAGTGACTTTTGCGCTGGAGCAATGTCCCACTAAAATATTCTTCCAATAGTTTGACATCAAGTCAGAGCCCGCACTTTTCGGTGGAGCACATTGTTATCTTTGCTATAGGTGTGATCTGTTTAATCAATCAAAGTAGGAAACGAGGCAAAACTCACACCACCCATTTCGAGGAAATCCTCACCGGGGTGAAGACTCTGAAGGCCCTCCAACAGAAGTTGACCCTGAAAGATCGATCCATAAAAACTGTAGATATATCACTGATCGTGTTTGTACCTTTGTTTTTGTCCCTCTGAAAACAAATGTCAACTCCTTCATGACATCTGAGGCAGCTGGAATACAGAGTTTGAGCTAGAATATATGAGTGTCTGACGTATCATGACTTTTCTCACCAATATAGCTTTCGCAAGTATTATCGAGTTCATCACAGTCCTCTTTCGTCGTTGTCAGCACCACAAAGGCATCATGGTGTGGAAACGTCCTGAGCACATATAACATACAGGACTGCAATATCTCACGGCGAGTAGTTCTATCTTGCGAGCTTGCTTGAACATTTTACATATCTATACATCTCTTATGATTTATAGGACTCGCTGCAAAATTACACCAGGTGCCCGTAGCCCCGTCCTCCACCACAATGTGTGCCGTGGAGACTCTCAATTTTGTGCAAAACTTTCACATGCTGATCAATTAATTGATCCTTTGATAAACAATGGATGCCGTTACAGGGGCTTCCGTCGTATAGCATATTTATTACATAGGCATGTGCAAAGGTTCCGGGGCAATTGGTGGTATTTAACCATATTCTTTGGAATAGAACATATTTCCACATCCAAATCAAGTGATGACCACGTGTTCTCATTTCAATGAATCGGTCCCTTACTGTACGAGCAACCCCGGGATCGACTTTAGCTATCCTACGTCGTTCTCTGATCTTAATCCTTTCCGTTTCCCTCTAAAGGATGACATGAACCGATGACGGAATTCATGGGCAGATAGAATCGTTTAAAGGCAGCACCCACAAAAATTTTTGACTTTAAAATCTCAGTATATTTTGTAGGTATCGAAGGTGCTCAACACTTTCTTGAACAGAAAACTTCACGTTAGCACTGGAAAAGCTGTTTTCGAAGCTCCACAGTCAGGCAGGGTTCAACAGATATGGCCGAGTTTCGCGAGCCATGGATGAGACCCGGAATCAAAAGATCGATAAGGCAGTCTTTTTCGCCAGGCGGATCTTTGCGAAATCAGCTATTTCTTAAGAAATGCAGCCCTATCTGAACCGCAGCGAAAGAAATAATTATTGGAAAATTAGTAACAATTAAAAAAGATGTCAACTGAGAATCAAGACCTTGTAGAACTCCCCAGGAGAGAAGAAATGAGACAAAATTGAAAATCCGCCATAAACTAGCGCTAACAATATCCGCTACACATCCGCATAAGTACCTAAGTTCATACAGTAGAATTTTCGTATCGAATGTATTTATTACTCACCCTATCTGTCCCTAATACAAGTAATTCAAGAATAATTTTCTTTCCTGAGTTTTTTTCTTTGCAGCGAATTATGCATATCACGGTCGCCATTTCCTGATAATTGTAAATGTGAACAAACCAAAGCATGTGGATGAGGAAGGACTCTCTAAGCTTCCTCGGTACTATGCTACAGCAGCTTGTAGCCAACAGTAGCATGTACATATGTGAATAAAAAGTCCACGCCAACCTGTTCAGACAAGCCTGCTGTTGGTCTCCATACGCTCCGGCCGCCATATTCAGTAACTTTCTTGCCGTCATTTCGTCATAATTGGTTTTCTTACCGAGGAATGGAAATGTGAGCACCAGATCAAAACATAATAGTATGTACAGCAGGTACATCACCTAGGAAAAACCTTCATGAGCGATTGACGGATGGCGATCAAAGTAATGGTCGCACTCCATCATGCACATAAAATCACGATACAGCATGAATTTCCTATTTTACATAGAAGACCGAGAAGAAAAGCAGATGGAGGAAAATAGTGCATGGAAGGAGTACAAATTGCTAAAATGATTGCTACTTTGTTATAATATGTATTATAGTTCCATCCAATCTAGAGACTTTGGAAAATTTGGCCTTTGATTTGATAAAGCCGAAGAAAACTGCTTTCAGAAGTTTTTGCGCAAACGTCACTTCCAGCTATCAAAAAATGTGAAATTAAAAATTTCTTCGTCACGTTCACCTTACAAATGTAAGTTAATTCATCGATTAATTGTTTTTAATTGTTTTCCAGATACACGCAGAGTGCACATGCCAGAAAGACGCGAAAACAGAAAAAAGTAGGTAAGAACGGGCAAAACTTGAACATAAAACTCATATTAGAAAATAACGCACGACGCAAGAANTTGTGTGTTGATGAATAATGTATGAGTTTCCGCCATTCTATGATATCGCTGTCGTACAGTGTTATCACGGTGCACGTGGCCTCAGATTCGATTCCCTTAGTATCACTGCGAGCTTCATCCACAAGGGGAGGGACCACAAAATTCCATGTTTGAGAGCCAGGCTTTGCTGCGGACGTTTCAGTTTTATTCATAAAGTTATAGAGTCCTTCTCAAAAAGGTAGACGCATTGCGCTACTGCACCATCGCGGCGGAATCTGAACGAGGGATGCGGAGAGAGCATGCCCTAAGTGAGAGGGTCGAGCAGGTCCCGTCGCGATTCTGCTGCCGCGACACTACGAAACCGCACGCGCCCCCCGCCTCACCCGCATTCCCAGCTCCAAGCTTTCCACTGACGGCAGAATTATTTCTCTATTTCCATCGTTATCAGCACTTGAAACAATCCTAGGTACCCTACATATTCCTGAGCTCGTAATAGCTCGTTTTTAACTTTTTTCACCTGTTTCGTGGTCTTGAAAGAGCAACAAGTTTATTAGCTGCGTAAGCGGAATCACGGAATTTTAATGTTTGTCGAGAATCTATTAATCATACTGATTTCATGAAGTTTTCCATTGTCTCGGATTTTTTTCGCTATCACCTTAGGAACTCTTCTGATTGACGTAGTTGCCAAGTCTAATATGCATGTGGTGTGACAACCGAATTTTTGACTACTAACAGTACTTTGAACAGGATTCGAGCACTTCTTCTATTGTGAGATAATCTTCACAACATTTGATGAGTTCCTGCCAACATCGTGACGAGCAAAGACTGGATCAGAAAGAGAATCGAACTCGATCCGACAGCGTTGCTCAGCAGAAAGTGCTGCGTCATGCGTGCGTCGTGCGTCAACTTCCGTCATTTTGAGTGGCAGATTGTACGAAGTCGATGTGCTCATGAAAGCTCAACAAGTACATACAACTCCGTAATTCTGGCAGCGTGGCTAAGGAACCTTACAATGTAAGGTGGAAGATTGTCGTGACTGCTAATTAAGCAAAAAGAAAAAAATACGGTGCGAAAAAAAAAAAAAACAAAGGCTGCTGTTGGGAGTTCAGAAATATGGTAACAGGGTTATTTTGGGTAAGGTGCTGATCACGTTGGAGTTAGAGAAAAAACCTATGATCTAGAGAGGAACGCCAGAAAAATTCTAGCGCATCAACTGTGATGTATCAATAAATAAATAAATAAATAAATAAATAATTGAAAGAATAAATAAATAAGTAGATAAATAAATAAATAAATAAATAAATGACCAACGGTAAACCCGGGGTGAAAAACTTGGAGGGATGTCCTATAATTATGAAACGCACTTTATTTTGCTGAATGAAGCCGTGTAATTTTTAAAGCAATGAACGCAAATAATAATTTGGGATGATAGTGCAGTGGTGCGTAATCGCAACAGGGAAAATGAAAAAAGAGAACCTTCCAAAGAAGGACATCCATCTCTGCAAACAATGATGCAGATATTATAGAACGAAAATAAGCACTTGAAAAACCAAAAGAAGAAGAAAAATCAAGAATAAGCGGATACAAAATCTTTATTCGTTATAAGCAGTGATGCGCTCAATTTTACCAGTTTTCAAACACTTCCAATAGATGTAGCAAAGAAGTTGGGTGACCAGCACAAACAGAGAGAGCAGTGAACGGGCAAAACCGTTTACCCTAACTTTCTACGTCAAATCAGCCAATAATTTATCAGAGAACCAAGCGCGTATGCGTCCGTTACTTGGGGTAACTTTCATATACAGGTACGAATGAGGATATTAAGCTTTCTTTGTTATCCATATTCCAAAATATAATACTAACAATACGTTGTGCAGAAGGAATGGACCTTGAGACCTATCAAACTGAAGGCTTACTGTTGCCGTTTGTTCACGAGGTTCACGCATATAGTGAAGTCAGTGACATAGATTCGTGGCACAAACCTCCTTTAGAGTGGAGAGTTAGCAGAAAAGGTGCGCAATCTATATACGTAAATGTTAGCAATGGAAATCAATTCAATCGTAGTGCCTCTCAATACCAACATGCAATACATAGTAGGTGCTGTATTAAGACCGTGTTCGGCCTCGCCTCTTTTACTCTTACCCTGGAGGACGCGTATTTCCTGATTTGCTTTTCGTCTGAGGGTTGAATGCGAGATGGTTATCATTTTCATTTCTTGGTTTCGTAGTCTTTTGCCTTCTTTCTTTAGTGGGCTTGTCCAACGTTGTTATTAGGGTGTTAAATTGGAAATGTGCGTTTTTGCATAGAACAAATTATTTTTTTAGAAACGAAGCTACAACACTCCAGCCCACGTTCAATGCAGAATTAGTATTGCTAAACCTTCGACGCGCTCTCCTGTGGAATGTCGCAGCGCCGTGACCTGAAATAGCGGCTCATCTAAATTTTGGTTCCCCCGCAGTTTTGGAATTTTTCTCTTTCATAGTAGTTGCTTGATAGCGCAAAGTCTGGGCGCTTAGATGGTATCAAATGCGACTCCTAATCCTGGATATGAAGAACAGGGCAGTCGATGATTCGATATGCAGTCACAATTCCGTTTCAGTTACCCAAGTTCGGGGTCATCTTCGAGTAATCCATTGTCGCATGGATTTAGCCAAGTAATATAGCAAGAATTCTCTTAATTCTATATATGGTCAGTGATCTCTGCTGCAGTTTTACGCTCTTTACCAACATGGAAATGGAACAGAAATTCTGAATTTTTGGTCGGTCTCTTTATAAATTCCTTTAAAAAATGAAGAATGAAGAAATGTTTGATAACGCGCATGCGAAAAGATTACTCATGATTTGGTTTTCTAGATTGAAAATTGGACAAAAAATATTCAGCAACACGTCCATAAAGACGTCGAAACTTCAGCACGCATTCCCATTTTAATACCCTAATAGTTCTCTCTAACTGAAGGTAAGAGCTTTAGTACCCCTAAGGATTATGATGAACTCGAAACAGGTTAAAGTGAATAGTTTTAATTACGAATTGTGCTTTGGATCCAAGGATCTAATTATTTCCGAAGCTATCGCTGACAGAAGAAAACGTGAATGGAAGGGCAGTAAACCATTCAAGCCTACTCGAGCCTATATTTGCCTGCGAACGCCTTGAATACCTATTGAAAATATTCATGGCGTATGACTAAACTAAAACTGGGTGGAAGTACATATGCATATGAGGAATTTGAATGAATGTGCGTGTAATAAGTGAGGGTGTAAGTGTGTAAACATATATAATACTTGTGGAAGAGTCGGAACCGCGGCGCGGCGTTCTTGCGCAGAGACACAGGGGCTCTGCATGCTCTCTCTGGTCGTCTCTGCCCAAGAACGCCGCGCCGCGGTCCCGCCGCTTCCCTACGGCCGTTTGGAGTTCACTGCACGTACGTAGGTAGCTCTGGAAGTAGGAAAAATGCTGCGCAGCCTCATGCGTTCGGCGAAAGACGACAACTGACCATTCGCATTCGACACTGAGAATCGACAACAGGTGTGTGTTTACCTTCAACGCGCGCACCGTTGAATCGTAAAGTTCGTAGAATTCGAGGTAAAGGCTTTAACACATAACGGAAACTGTACAATACGACCCACGGTGGGTCGTACTTGTTTAAACCCTTTTTCTTAGGAGGAATCAACTAAGATTTTGTTTGTAGGGGTTGCTTCACACGCTGATTACGAATATAACATCCACTTTGCACCGTAAAGCATGTAATGTCGGGATACAGTACGCGAACTGTAGATTCTGTAGATGTATTTTCTCTTGGAATCTAATGAAACTTTGCACAGTAGGGTTACTTGATGTGCAGAACATGAAAAAAATCTCCTCTATATTGGAAGACGTTTTATGACATACTGTAAGTACAGGCCCTACAGTAAGGTCATCGTAGCGCGGCCTGAAAGGTCCAGCGTATGAAACAGACTTCATATTCGCTATCAGCTTATCAAATATGCCCCTGGGATTGCAGCGTGTGAAAACTAGGTCCAAATTAGCCATGGTTTAGAAATGCAAAACCTGCATTGTCGCGAATGTGTTTGACGAGCTCTTCATAGAAATTGTCCTTTTATGAAGATGCGTGGTCGCTGATCTCTACTAGAATGAATCCTCAATGAGGTTAAGGAGATTCTGGTTTATGAGAGCTTTGATAAAATGTTTTTTGATGAGAGTGAGAAAAACAAAGCATGTAAGAGGAAAGTGAGATGGCTTCGATGACGATTCGAATGAGGGCAGTGAAATGGAAGTGCTCTATTTGAATCCACCATCTTCGGATTATTGTAGAATAAAAAATGAAGAGGACGAAATCTCCGCCATTTACAAACTCTTGACGACAATTTTCGTTCAAAGAAAAAGCGTTGATGAACGCTTGGATTCAAAGTGAAGAAAACAATCATAGGACTAACACCAGTTGTCCAACGATACGCATTGTGTTGGTACTTTCTGAAAATGATACTTGTTTCCATAATATTTTCTTACTACCTTAGTGGCCAATGCAAGGAGCTGTTTTCCTTGGGTTCTCATCGAGACAATGGGAAACACTTGATCCTGATATATACGGAATACAAACGTAGTAAAAACGCAAAAACCATTGTTCCTTTCATAACGAGGCCCTTCACATCAATGTGTTCTACCCCGAAACCCTAGTCTAACCCTGAAACAAAGGATTTTTTCATTGGTCATGGGGCTGTGTGCTGGCCATGGACGAGTGTTTCAAAAATTGTTAGTCCTCATTGCTAAGATCGTTAGTCTACAAATTGACTGTTGGAAAACTGATCTACATATATATTTCAAAATGCTGTTCCGTTAATTATTATTAAACCATTAGCTTCAACAGGCTCGTACTCATTTGAAAACCAAAAAGCAAATAAGCTCCACAGGTTACACATTAGCAACGTTTGCCTCTGCGAAACTGCCATGGATATGGGGTGGATCATTCCTTACATCAATGCTCGTGAAAAGTGAACTCAGTCATAATAGTCATTCCATCTATCCGTCACAATAACGAAAAGGCGTTTCGCTTGGATGCTGTTGCTTTACATTAAGAGAGAGTTATGGTGCTGAATGTGAAACCACTACTGTAGGCAGCAATAGTGCGAAAACCAGTAGCAATTCAAGGACATTCTTCAGCGCCCTTTTCCAGAAAATTGGCTGCCTTCACCGAACTGAGGATGAGTCATCGACCACAATAAGAACTCCAGTCAAGTTGCTGGGTGACCTGTTCCTAATAGAGTAAGCCATTCGGCTAGGAGACACTGAGAATAAAAGATTGGCGAACGATATTTCTTCAGCGAGACATGTATGGAGCATTTTCAAAAAATTGAGAGTTTTTTTCCGGATTTTTGGTTTGAAAGCTTATATAGAGTGGGAAAAATTGAATAGGTATGTCCCGGGACGAAACTTTTACGAATGCAAGAATTGTTGGAATGAAATGAGAGCTGCTGTTCAAAACAAGGAGCAGACAAACACGTGCACATTGAACGCCTCTAGTAAAGAGACATGGATTACTGATAAAACCGCAACCAACCAGTTCACTTCCCTGTATTTTGATAGCGTGAACTGTGATCAGGGATTACACAAAACCTGTGAGAAAGTGAAAATGTTCAGAATCAAAGGAAAAGAGCCAGCGTAACGAGAAGCTGAAACTCAAACAGAATCACGGCACAGAGCACAAGATTTGGCGTACTCTGCGCTGAGTATCTTTGAAAAACTTAGCACTCAAAACTTCCGAGTTAAAGTGATGGTGTCGTGCTCTCATAGAAACTAGTTGAATTACGGCGATTAATACTCTTTTATTCACCTATTTGCATAGTCTGTTCGTTCTCCTCTCTGTAAACAGAAACGTTCACTGTTATGGACACTTACACGCGGACACTTCTGCGGTTGCGATACTGGAGGCAAACACTGCAATTAAACACAATGGAACCAGCTATTTTTTGACAGAAGGGATGCCCATCGAGTAGCTAAGTGAATGGGAAGGTAAAGAGTCGACAGGACACCATATATTGCAGCGGGGGTTCAACTCAAAAAAGCGTTCTGGTCAAGCCATATCGTTAGACCCGGACTAGAATTCATGAGATGCTCGTTTCACGTTAACGCTCGTATGCATGATTAAGATTACCCAGGGTTAACGTGTCAACGACCGTGCTAGCGATGGGCAAACTTGTGGGGTGTGAGCACGTTTACCCTGGGTAATCTTAATTATGCATGCGGCCCTTTTTCCTGGTTATGCGTTCAACGCTAACCCTGCTTAGTCTTCCCAGCAAATCGATTAGCATGTTTTACAGACACCTGGAGGAGCTATATTCTATTTTGTGACCCTATTCGTTGAGGTTTCTTCTGAAAAGAATAGGTGGATCTCCCCAGGCGGATCTGCTCGTCACCAGAAGAGATGACCGATACCTTACCACAAGAAGCTCCATTACTGCTTTTTGGTCATATTCAAAAGCACAAAAAATGAATGGAATCAGAGCGTTGCGTGGGCTTAAGAATATGCTAGAACCTCAGAATCAAAAAAGAGAGAAGTTTCTGTTTTCACATCAATGAGACGAAGAGAGTAGACATTTGACTCGATATCCAAATGTCGACATCTAGTCAAGTGGAAAAATTCGAACTCTCGTTCTTTTTCGAATAATCGATATCACGATACACAGATCTCGTGGAGTTATCTCGAAATTCAGCATCTGCAATGACTTGAAATTCGATCCATTCGAACAGTGACTATTTAAAAGTCGTATTGAGTCAATCGAGTCAATTGTCTAGAAGAGAGTAAGCACAAGCTCAGCAAAATAGAACAAGCATAAAAATACGTGTGAATTATTTGAGACCCTGACATTATAGCACAGCATAGCATGGCAGATCTTAGCATATTAGGCTCTTCCTTGACGACCATGCTCCCACGATCAACTAACCAGTAAATATCTATTAAATATTTAATATGCTATGACCATTGTGACAGTCGCAAAACGGCGGATGGTGGGAATGAAACGGGAGAAAAAAATTTGTTTCTACCAGAAAACGCGCGCTCTCAGTCAATTGAAGTTTCGGACATGATCATGATATCAAAGGATGGAAACTACATATTTCATTCAAAAGGTAGTAGCAAATTCAGAAGAATGAATTAATGATAATACAAATACTCTACTTTCAGGTTAATTTCGTTGAAATTTCCGACAGATGCGCTATGCTCATAACGCAATCATTCACCAAGTTTCAGCGATCCTCGCCTCAGTATAATAAAGGCACCCACTTAAAACCAAAGATGGAGTAACTGTGGGAACAAAATCATCTCAGTATTTTATGTGATGTTCATTGATACCTTAGAATTTGAATTTTTCATTTTTAGTACGAAGCAAAGGTTTTGCGTCGATCTCAAGAAGCCAGCATGTCGATATTTTAAACATCTTCTTTACCTAGTTTCGTTTTTTGCCGATCACATGCGGCTATCCATTGTGTGGATGCTCGTCAATCATAGGACCTATCCGTATTTTCGCTCGCATAACGTCAATTACTACAGCGTACTACGAAGCAGTGAAAAGAGAAACCCCTCTACACGACGATTCGAGTGAACCTTTTCTGCTTGCTGGTTTTGCAGAGTATTCAGCCACGTTTTAATGACGGAGGTTTACCAACTGGCTATGAAGTTGCGCCAACGAAATCGACGATAATTAAACAGGCGATTTCATCTTATCGTGTGGCCCAGATCTTAGAGATGACCTATGAGTTTTCCTGAAGAATGAAATTCTGGCACAGTGGAACATAGAAATAAATTTTATTCACAGAACGTCGGAACACTTTACAGAAGTTTGACCGTTTTCAGAGGTGTACCTACGGGCTGGACAGTATCGGATGTACTTTTTTACATACGACGCACATAGTATGTACAATATAGGATGGTTCAAAAACTCTATAAAATAAGCAAGACCTCTGATTGGTTTTTGACCGGTTGCTCTGCAATTACTAGCTTGGTGCAGAAATTTTAAAGGTTCCTCCTCGAAATCGTTGCTTATTTCATCAGTACCTCCTCAATGTCTTTAGCATGGAACCGAATAATCTGCAAAACGCAAAAATGAAAACTGCTTTCTTGTGTCGTCACTTCTGGCGATTTTTGTTGCGGAAAAAAAATCTGCGAGAACAGGGCAAGAGAGCTCAGATGTGGCACAATACCTAGCAAATACGATAGGTGAACCGTATGCTAACAAGGTTATCGAAATTGAAAGCAGGTCTTGGAATCGGATCCTGGCCAATTTTTGCCACACAGAAAATGAGCTCTCAGGCATCTCAGGTGTTCTGCTTGCAAAGCAGGTGCGATTTTTCAGAATAAATAACAGCAATAACAGCAATGCTGATAGTGTATGAAAGAACAGCACGTATCGGATCTTCTGGTGAGAATTTCAGAAAAACCAGAATCGGAGCTGAAGGGGCAGGCCCCTATGTGTGTCCACGGAAAGACAACTAGAAATAGGAATAGGATGGGAGATGAATCGTTTGTCAGCAAAGGTATCTAAATTTAAGACAGTTTTTGGAAAAGAAATTCAGCCAATTCTGACAATACAAAAAAGCACACATATGAGCAAATCCACCCTTCTCCTACCGAATCACTGGCAGCGTTTTGGACCAAATAACAACAATTTAAAAAGATCAGTGTGTTACTCTAAAATAGGGGCATCAATCAGAACGTCGGGCGAAATTTGCAGCAGAAGCAAAGAAATGAACGCTTCAAAGAGAGGTTGTGTACGTTTCTTCAAGAGCGAAGCAGGTGTACCAGAGTTCTTCTAGGCCAAATACAGCTTTTAGGCCAAACATGTATATGCTAAGAATGTGCTCTGATTCGATTGTTTGTGGTTTTATTAGAAAATCAGCCAAAAAACAGGAAAGTGAATACACGGCATTTGTAATTCTGTTTTAGTTAATCCGTATTTCACAATTGCAATGGACACCGTTTTTACACGTACAGCTTAATTGAGCAGAATTTGCACTACAAGAATTTTGCCGCATTTACGTAGGTATGTATTAGGCTACATCTAAAGAAAAATGTAAATTTTACAAAAAAAATCAAAATTCATGCGCTACTGTAATAGTAGCAAGAGAGCAGATTCATAATGAGGAAAAGTAGCAGTGAGTAGAAACGTCTTGAATGGTTCACTTCCATAGAAAGCTCAGAAAATGACGAATAAACAAGGTTAACAACACCAGCAGAAGACAACGAATAAGCTAAAAAGGCCGTGCCATTCAGCAGTGGATTCATGTAATAGACAGAAACCGACTGATCAATATTCAACACAGTTGAAAAGTTCCTATGGTTGAATAGAGTTTTTATGTCCGCATTTTGACGAACTATCCTAATCTGCACGTGAAAGATTCCCGGCGAGCAGTGGCCGTAACAATAGCGGCCGGCTGCGACCGGTACAGCACTGTTAACAGTGAAAGAAAACTGCCCTGGTGATTGATTTCCTGCTATATGATTCACTGCTCGTCATGTATAGCTACAAAAATCAGTTATGGGCACAAAAACATGGTTCATTTGAGGTCCACGTGAGGGAAATTCACCGCGATTAGTTCGCAAGGACGCCACTAAATGCGCTTTCGAGTTTTCAAGGTCGCCGAATTCAAACAATTATTTGAACACTGCGTGCAGTTTGGAGTTCAACTGAGCGTATGGGCACTTCCAGAGGATCTTTGAGAGAATTGTCCAAACCGTCCAAGAGCAAAAGGTCACCTTGTTTCGATTTGGTAAGAGCGCAACACAAATAACTTCATCGATTTTACCCACAAAATCGGATTAGTTAGAAACAAAACAAAAGTGAAAGACTTCCTTGCTCTAACAATAAGTCCAGAATTCTCGCTTTTCCGTCTGGTTCAGGTTTTCAGGTCTAACTGCAACACTTTGCCATTAAATTAACCTTATATGTATAGCTTAATTCTGTCACTGAGTAAACTTCTCTTTTATGGTCTTTTGAGACTTTTTTGTTGTTTTTGGCTTGCAAAAGGACATCTACGGATTGCTTGGAAAAATCCTACAGAATAGCGCAATTTTGCTGGAATTTGTTTCGATTCCTACAATCGTGAGGATTTCTATAGGATTCGTGCATATACAGGGAATGTCAATCACGATTGTCAGTCCCGTGGGCTGGTGCGCCGCAACATCCACGCGACGCGGGCGAGGCAACACTCAACACCTATAGCGCTCGGCCGCGCCGCATGCACATATGTATGTTGCGGGGCGCCAGTCTGCCGTGATAGACATTCCATGTGTGTGAACATGTCCCAGAGTGTGAGAGTGCAGAATGGTCCCATAAAAAAACACGTGGGCTATTTCTCTTCAGAACGATGCCTCCCGCAAGAAGAATCATTATGGAATGTTACAGCAAATTGTAAGTTTCTAGCAAAATTCAGCGATGTAGTACGGGTGAAGTGTATTCCTGAGGCGTAGCCCTCACAGAAAAGGAGTAAAATTTAGAAAAAGGTCACATTCACTATGTATTTGACCAAGGTATGAGAGGAATATAAGGAGCTGCAGCGGCCTTGCGGCTCAGTGCTTTCTGGTCAGCGGTCCAGTGGAAGAACGTCGACAAAAATGGGACGCGCGCTGAGTCCACGCCGAACGAGTAGATGAGTCATACGAAATCCAACCGGTCGCAGATCCGTCGAATGCAAATTTCGGCGAAGGTTGAAGGATGACCAATAGGACGTTTACAGTTTAAGAAAAGTGCATTCCCATATACTATTGGTGATTCACCACTTTGAAGGTGATGTGGCCTTTACAAGGACCATAATTTACTTTGCTTTTGAGATCAGAAAAGATCGTGTTGCAACTGAGAGGGTCGATTGTATTGCGCCACGTTTTTCATCCTGCGAGCATCTTTATACAGACAGTGCGTGTGTTCCTGCCGCAGACGGCTCGTATGCCTTTTTAGGTCGTGAGTCGGCGCCTAAAAGTTTCTGAGTGGTATGAAATGAGAATAGACATTTGGTTTATTGAGCAGAGATGATAAAGAGCGAGGCATCCACATCCACTACTTCCCTTTCTTCTTAGGCGTGGTTATCTTTTCCTCAGATTGATGTTTTGACTGCGTGACTGTGGTGGTCCTCGTCATTCCTTGTGTTCGAGAAGTCCTTTCCGATTCCTTTCGTAGTTGGGCAGTGTCCATTCCCTGAGAATGGATATGTCACATGCGAGAATTCAGCACGAGTCCAGAGAAATCAGTAGAGCGCTTACATAAACTGACAAATCCTTTTCTTTTTCACCCACTCTTGTGAAATGCTGTTCCACTTTTCCCTCAGCTTCTTTTTCCTGCTTTTGATGATATCTAAAAGGTCGATGTGGAGAAGGAGGCATTCATTAATTGCGGCGATAATTCAACGTACACTTTTTTAAATGGATTGTTTTCCTCACGTAATGAATGCAGATCGGTTTTGATGTCTTCCTGAAAAGAAAGGTGTGGGTAAGTGCGTGTCTGAAGGTCTCCAAATTACTCCACCAGAAGGTGTACTTCAAAGAACCTTACTCCTTTTTTGGATAATTGCTAGATTTCCCGTAGATGTCTGTCACTTTGCAGATATTGAGGAGAGGGGGGGGGGGCTATTCGAAGACCAGAAGCGACTTTGTGTCTGTCTGAGACTCGAAAACTAAGAGTCATCAGAAACCGTGCTACTCTATGATATCGAACAATATTTTTGGAGGCATCAGAAACGGAAATTCGAGCGAAGTGCCCTCGCCTAACCAACAAAAATAGCGTTATATCTCTATGATAGTATGACCGTTCCAATAATAGCTATCCCTCGACGGAAACCTGTGAATATCGAACTATAAACTTCTCCACATATGCTTATTTTTGTTTACTGACCTCATCGCACTTCTGCTCGCCCTTGGAAGTCAGATTCTTTTCGTCCAGAACAAGATTATGGTCGAAGGACATGTGAAATTCAGCTTTAGACGGTTATTTTGTGTATTTCAGATGAGACAGCGAATGAAAGATTCTTGACCAAGTGTGTTGAACTTCTATGGAATTGGGCAACATTATGAATTATTCCATGGATGCGATTTTGTTTTGTTTTCATTGTCTTTCCGGAAACTTATCAACCCAACCTCGTACATTGGAAAGTGCAGAGTGTTAGGCTGTCTTAGTTCCTCATCATCCAACAACCAGGGTGTTCCTACTCAGTACAACTGATATTTCATGAGATACCCGACAACCTCACATTTCATCATTCCACAACGAGATTACCGTTGACTTCGAGAGATGGTTTCTACTTTTGAGGACTTCTCGGTTGAAAAAAGGATCAAATACGGGTAAAATCGGAAATGGAAGATAGCTGATAGCCGGCTAAAACACCATTTCCTTTTTGTTGCTGACTTCACTCATGTTACCAAGCACCAGCTGAGCGGACCGAATGATGACCCATTCCGGCAATGCGCATGGAGAGTTAGTCGCTTACAAAATTTAATGGAATCGATTTTGAACGGAGAATGGGTGGGGTTATAGATGCCTTTCATCGCTCCGTCCGAAGGTAAGAACATATTCGAATGCTCTTTCTACGCATATCTAAGGAGGAAATTATGTGATCTTATTCAATTAAGCATAAAGGAAGGAGCAACTTGGAGAGTACGTGAGAATATCGAAAATGAAGTAAAAAAATAAGGATACCAATTCATCAGCACTCCCTGTTTCAATGTACGCCTCAAAATCATTTGTACGCTGCGTATGTAGGGCTGAATGAGAGAGCGATCATCGAATTCGAACACTTCACAGCAAGGGTGGTGCTCGAAGAAACTCGCCTCATATAAGTGAGGTGAGTGACGTTTCCGAAATGGGCGAGTTTCCTTGGTACAGATGAGTATGCTATGTGCGATAACTTCGTCTTGGACAACTATTAGAAGCTATGATAGGAAAAGCCAGTTCTCAAAATTTCTGCTTGAAGAACTCGTCCAATCCGGAGGAGTGGGTAGCCGAGAGTCTTTCCGGGAATGGGAAGTTTTTTTTTTTCACGAATCCCGCCACAGGTTATCGCTTACGCCAACACGAGTAGGACAACGTGCACTGGACCCATGGTAAGTCGTAGCGGCAAAGACAGGATAAGAGTCAAAAGAAAGAAGTCAGAGGAATACCATCAAGCCGATGATCAGTCTTCTTCATGGAGTTCTTCAACGAGAGTTATTATGATGTTCATGTCCCCGAGCGAATACAAGCCAATCGGCAGCTTAGGATATGGACAAGTGGAGTTGCTGCTGGATCTGCTTCGTTTAACGGAAGTGCACGTGCTATTTTCCTGATGTGATTCAATTTGAGTTGTAAGAAGCCAGTCTTCAAGTCTTGAAGTTTTTCGTGCTTTGGATTCAACAAGGCTAACAAGATGCCATAACGTACGAAATCGCGCTGTTCGTCGGCTATGCGGGTTTTGACCTATCCAGCCTCAAGGTTGGTGTTCCCACCTCCCAGCTTACCACTAACGTTAATGCGTGTCCAGCTGACGGGTGTCCAAAAGTCTTGCTTGGCAGCGTTCTAGGTGAGCGATTGGTACAATAGTTTTTAATCCAGACGGTTGTCTTTTGTTTGACACATGTTAAAAATTTTCTGTAAGCGACGAGACGTTTGTGGGGGTAGATTACATTTGTTCTTTACTTTCCAGGCTCTGACGAAGGCGAGTAAGCCGAAGCGTTAGCCGAATTGCTATATCAGTCTTTGTTACGGCTCAGAAGCAAAAACGAGAAAATATCTATCATGCCAAGATTCATCGAACGTCGAACATGGAAGTTTAATTTGAATTGTCCAATATTGTACGCTGGAATTAGGTAAGCGTTTAATTTATCCCCTCATTTTCGTAGCTGTCTTAGTTTTTGTTGCAATTTTCCTCACATACATATATCAAAATTCGTAAGTAACTCTGAAATATTTAAATCTTTCTAATGTCAATCTTTCATTATGCGAGCTTACCTCAGTTGCCTTTTTCTTCAAGTCAAACTCAACATGCTGCATTTTCCGCTTAATAGCTTCACTGCTTAACTTATTTTTCCCTGAAATGAGTCCTACAACAACGACTTGCTTGCTGATACGTGATCAAACGCACGCACACTCGTTTATCCTTAAATCTGCAGAAACGAACGTGTATTTGCTTTTATGCATTTCATCCAGTTCTTTACCACAGTTCTGTTTCCGTTTGGAAGCGCGCCTAAGCCTGCTTTATCGGCCATAAACAGATTCTACTAAGATTTCGTTTCACCCAAAATGAGAACTTCTCCAATCGAAGTATCTTTTAACCGCGATGAAATGCGTAAATGAAGAGAGAGAATTTCTTTTGTTTGAATTTACAACGAGACATCCGAAATGATGCGCGTAGCGAGCTCCTTGAAATTGCTCCCTATTAGTGGCTAGCAGACCTTAGAACACACCGTCGGAGCAATTACAAGAGAGTTTACGGCTGAGACATCTGAGACATGCTAGGCATGCGGTCAATCAGGTTGTTAGCCCAGAATGGCTCGCATCAAATACAGTTCTCCGTCTGTCATATTGCTCACGTACAAATTTGAAGCGGAGGACTTTTGGCTACCATCCACACCCCCTACCTGTGCCGACTTCCGTTTGAATGGACAATAAGACTGTAAAACTGAGTTTTCAATTTTAAACTATCTCGGACCTACAGCTTTGTCACTCGTCCTCCTGACGTGATTTTCTCGTTCTATACTAAGATGTGAATTTACTCTGCGTGATGTGATGAGCAGTGTCATTGAGGTAAAATTCGGTGATTTTGCTGCCTGACTAATGTCTGTGACGTAACCACAAACTCCTCACCCTCGTCGCTCACCGAGAGGCGAATCATAACATAGTTAGTCAGTATCTGCTAATATTCAATCTAACGCTGTTCGCACCATTAAGCTGTAATATACTCTAATACCAACAGCTCATCCTTAACAATACTCATGCAACAGCTGGTAACAGTCCCTTGTTGCGGTAGCTTTGCAGCCATCTGTAGTCGTATTCAACAGACGATTACCAAGCAAACCTACAATGGTCGGTGTTATTGGCAATCGTACGGACTGTGGAATGCTAAGAGAACAGGACGTTAAAGTTCACTAGCTCAATTCGTTTGGCCTGGTTATGCGCAAATCCTAGCTGTAGCCTGACACTTGATGAGTTCTTCTTACAGATCGCGTATTCACCAGTGGTTAGACAGAATGAGCTGTGTGCAGATAAAGCGTTTGTTGGTGTAGAACATAAATTCATAGAAATTGATCCGCTGGAATGCACCACTCTAGCAGCTGTGGACCCATCCAGCGGCATCCTTTCACTACTGAGCGCCAGCGCACCACTTTCGCAGCCGTGACCCTGTCCAGCGACACAGTCCACGCTACTGAGCGCCGGCGTAGCACTCTGGCTGGGCGCAGCATTCGTGACGCCGCCGACGACGTCGTGAGCGTCAATAATGCTGGACGGTAATTTATATGAAGACGATGTCTTTTTGGAAAGACATTCGCGGCGCTGGCTTCAAAGAATTCGCAAACGCGTCCTAAAGTGGAAAACGACGTGCACTGTTTCCTTGCAATGGAAGAAATGCGCCGCATAAACCGCCGCAGATTCGCTCTTCACGAGGCGGTGGAAGGACCGCAGCCATGCACGCACGCCCACTGCAACTCAATCGATCCCTTAGTTTGCCAACGTGTTGATTATTTCCAATTTCTTTCCATTAATTTTCTCCAATATCTCTAGATAATTCCGCTTATCGAAAAAATCGGAAGGCAACCATCACACGTGCTATTCACTTCGATTTAAAAGTAAGCGGAAGCGAAGAAGATGTGGCCTCACTAGGTTGTTCATTCGATCGATCTTTCTTTGATCTGCTCATCGTTGAGTGGCTACCGCTTAATTTCCCGTCGAGTGTCTTCTTGGCGTTCTCTCCTAAAGATAGAATTTTTTGAATATGAAACTAATGTCAATTTGAAAAAAAAAATGGTCACAAAAATCGTTAACAACATCGCTTATTCGCGCTAGCCGGAATAACTCATTGGTAAATCCGGAGAATAAGGATAGGAGAAAATTACCCTATGTATCATTTTGCCAACAACTGACACTACTAGGCTACCATACGTTTCCGTAGATAACGGCTTTTTTCTGTAGAAATTCAAAAGCTGCGCCAACATTGGAATGGGCCGGGACTGCTCTCGGCAGTTCACACAATTTCTCCCATCTTAATACTCGCCAGATATCCCGCTCGTGTCGCGGCAGCAAAATCTCATTTGGTATTATTTTTGAGGACACATGGCTGCAAAGAGCAAGATGCGATTTCGAATGACAACGAGTATGCAGGAAAAAATTGACACCAGTATAGGTCTTTCTGTTCACAATGTATCTGTTCACTTTTCCGCTTCACCCAAATATTATGGATATGGTAGCTGCCCTCATTCACAAGATAGTACAAGATTTGCAGCTATTTTCTAATATGTCACCTACGTATATGTATGGTCAATGTAAGAGAATATTTCTACACATTTGAGAAGGTATGCAGAATGAAAAGTACCTTTCGATTCCTTCGTTCTATCAGATCCAGCCCTTGATGCGGTGGCTCTGGTACACTAAAATCGCAAAAATATTAGGGCCTCATATCCTTCGAACAAGAGAGAACCGCATGAAAGCGTTTTCTTGTGAAGTTCCACCATCAATGAACATTGGAATCTCTTGTTCTTGCAAGTTTTGCACAGAATTTGTTCTTGCACATACGTCTAATCATTGCGATTCATAATTCCAATGCGCTATGTATGCATATACAGGGAACGCAAAACCTGACTAAGTGTCTCACATGCGTATCAGTGCCACATTACTCGTTAACTCACGTTGATACGTTTTAACCCAAAAGTTGATCCTGTTGTGGTTAACGCGTAACACCGTGGGTAATGGCGCGGCTACGAAAAAAATACGAGGAGTATGATGTCCGCCGCTGGACCAGCCAGCAGCCCTGACGAGACGTATACCTAATCAGGAAACGAGAGATCTAATGTGTGCACGACCTGATTACGGATAGACCGACAGTTTCTAGTGTTACCTGAACGTTTTTCGACTTAATACCTAGATAGGCCTCAATCTACGGATGTTGTCATTACAGATTCCGAGTCTCGTTGTTGTCTGACCAGGTTCATGGTGATGTTTGACCAGATTACGGGTATTGCATGGTTTTCTGCTTCCAATCAGGAAACTTCTCAAAATACAAAGAAACACATTATGCGGAATATCATCTTGCATCTTTCCGTGCCTCAATCATCCTTCACTTATTTACGTATCATACGTGTAAATATTATGAAAAATTCCGTTAATTGCTTTGACCCTGCCCACTAACTATGGAAGAACGGGGGAAACTTCTAGAATTTTTGTCTTTCTATAATGAATAACTCTATAGCTTTACATTTTGAATTTTCCTAAATACCTTCGGCTTAATAGATGTGGGCGGGCAACTTGATATAAAAACTAGTGGTTGACTATTTTCCAGCCCTCACAAATAGCACATGTTCAGTGTTATCGATCGGGTTCTCAATTTATAGGCTCATCACAAAGTGTCCACCTCAATTTCACAACACGTCCAGAAAGGATACAGTGCGAATCGCATACAACGAACTCCGAACGGCCGTAGACAAGGGACGGGGTCGCGAGCGGCTTTCTTGGCAGTCCCTCAGTGTCTCCGCCCAAATGCGCCGCCCCTTGCTTGCGGCCGTTTGGTGTGCACTGTGGTCTGCATTTTAGTCCATTTCTAGTACCGATTCAAAAAATTACTGCAAAGTAGAGAACACGTGCATATTTCTTTTTAGCTTGCGCAGATTTGCATTTGCTCACCATTGCGCAGACTGACAATTGCTCGCCATCATCTAATGATGAACTCGCAACATCACGATGAACTCGTGCTACCAGCAACGAGGTGGATGGAGATGAACTGCTACAGGAAACGTCAATCACGACTGGTACTCCAGCGGACTGGTGTGCCACAACATCAACAACACGCGAGCGATTGCTGCAAATGTTGGATGTTGCCTCCCACGCGCCGCCGTAGTCGTTCCTCCTACCGAAACAATACTTTTTCACGACACCGCACCTTGCACCACACATACGAAGGTGCGCCAGCTATCAATGCTACTGTGCTACACCGCTCACTGAAGGCTCCACTATGTAGAAAGGAAACTACTGAAGGCGATGAAGGAGAGAGGAAGCGACAGTCCCCGGACATGAACAACAGGTTATGAGCTCATGCAAGCTTCGAGATATATCATATAACGGTGGGGGTTGTGGCCTCATCATCTATCATGTCACAGCTTTAGTAGCTCTCATTCGCTTAGTAAGGGCATTATTGTTTTTATAGTATGTATGTGTTATTGTGTTCTCGGCAGGGTTAGTTTACATTTTTCTCTGATGTTGAATGGCAATACATTTGGCAAGAGAGTGTGTATGGCAAGACAGTTTACGGATAAAATTTTGCTTGGCGATACATTTCACGGGAGAATGAGTGAAGAGCCTGTTTGGCAGTACAAAATGCAAGAGAAACTGTTGGCAAGACAGTTTACGGGTGTTTGGCGATAAAAATGGCAAGAGAATATGTTTGGAGATACATTTTACGGGACTTCTTGTTTGGCGATACATTTTACGGATTAATATGTTCATTTCATTCCTAGCGGATGATTCAGTCGTCATCGGTGTCGACTCGGATGGCGCAGTTGGTAAGGCAGCGGACTCCCAATATCGAAACCACGGTACGATTTCCGGTGTCATCAAAATTTTTACGCGTTCAAGTTTGTTTGGCGATACAAAAGGCAAGGTTTGCATGGCGATACATTTCACGGGACTTCTTGTTTGGCAATACATTTGACGGGATTCGTTTGCCTGACTAGTTAGCAAGCTCTTCTGCGAGGTTACCAAACAAACCTCGCCAAATGTATTGGCATTCAGCATCAGAGTTGATTGATGTGATCGATTATTGATGATCGATGTATGTAAAGCTAATCTTGGAGACATGTTGTAGTTCCGCAGAAGGTGTTAATACTCCAAAAGCTAACCTATAAATATATCATACGGGAGTCGTCAAAAGTTTTCAGAAGTAACCAAAGAAGTGTTACATTTTGTTTACCGAAGATAGAAATCCCATGCCGTTCTCAATTACACAAAATTCTTGGTGTGATTATAGGCTGCGCCAGCGACGTCGCCTGGTGGCGCGCGGTAAGGAATGGTAGTAAGGTATTTTTTCGTCAAGCAACTCTTGTCGCTGACCCACTTTCGCCGCCTGCAGAGCGGAGTAGGTTCGCTTATCGCTTTTTTGAACTAGAAACACCATCATCAAAGAAAAGTCATAGTATAACATCAGGAAAAACTAGTATGCGTTACTTTTCTAGAGATAACCCACTATACCAATTCGATACATAGCATCAAACTTCTATGCTACAATTGTTCTATGGAGACATTTCTTCATCTTTACATTATGTAAGTGCTTATCAAAAGTATACGAAGGTATTGCTTACCTTAATAATTAACAGAGTTGTTGTGAAAATTAATACTTCGAATATATGAAGAGTAAACATTCCTTGACCTTAAAAGTAATGCTTTTTAAATAGTGGTACTCTGTCGGCGGGGCAAAAAAAGTTCGTTACCTTAATAGTGCTTATGTCATGAATCAACTGAGTGCAGCCTGAAAAATAGAGATCATGCTGTCAAAGAAAGATCGAATGGATTAGAATTTGCCAGCCAATGGACATCGCTTCTGAGGGTTGGAAAAGCTGGAGATGTTAAAGAGATGAAGCCAGGTTTTGCATTGGTTTCCCACAATGAGTAGTCTCTCATCGACAGTTCTCTCCAGTTCCCGCGTCCAGTATTCCAGCATTTGAAGCCAAGGAACAACTAATTATACATTCTACTTTCCACTACTTGTAGTTCTGTTTTTCCACCAAATTCCTTTTCTATAAAACTGCATTGAGACTACATCACCGATCATATCACCGTGTTCTGTAGATTCCCCTGTCGACAGAACGTACAGGTATCGCTTAATCGTGATCAAACCAAATGCATAGATTGTGCAGTATACATTAAGTCGTCAGATGTGGAATGTCCAATATTTCTTGGCGATCAGGCTGGCAATTGGTTCTCGCGAAACCACGCTTTTGAAACCAGAAAAGAAGGAATGGCAACTCGTTTTTCATCCATTCTACCTTTGAGTTCTACGAGTTTGTGTACGCTGCTCGACCAAGGACCTCAGTTTCCTTTTGGAGCCTCCCCCTTCACAGCCCATCCCTTTCGCCTCCATTCAATCTTTAGTACAATTCCACAGGAACTGCTGATGCCACTAAGTATGCTTGAGTGCCTGCCTGTTGAGCTGATTGAGCCTTCTGGTCATCCTGTGGTATTGCCTAAGTTTGATATATTCAGCAATAATCATGAACACTATGGAATTCTATTTGGAAACCTTGCAACTACAAACTGTGGCGGCTTTCGTTTTCTTCGCAACAAAGTACCGATATGAGGAATTGTTTTAAGGAAATATGCGGATGGAAATTTAGACTCCTCAGCACCAGTCTCTAAAAGTGAGAAGGAGAGAAAACCCAATCAGGCTTCTCGCACGACGCGGACATACTTGTAAGGTGTATGCATTTTCTCCGCTGCAGAAATATCTCATGAGTAGGGTAGATCAATGAAAGTCGTGAGCTTTATGGAGAGGAATGAAGTTAAGGGTTGTGCTGAAAGGATACGTTAAAACTGCACTGATTGTTTTGCTGTTGCCTAAAGATGAATGCGACAAATCGCCCGTCAATCAACACGATAGGAACAGACGTCCTTGTATGAGAAGGTATAATCACTACCACTTTTATTTGTATAAGAGATTCTTTTTAAACCCTATCTAGCAAAACATCATTGCAGAACACAGCCATTCGGAAATGACGCAAACGTGTACCTACGTGAAGCGGCTGCAACAACTACTGCATGGTTTTTATGCGCACACTTCGACACGAAACGTTTTTGTACAGCGAGCAGAGCTGGCTAATGAACTCGTCGTCCTGATGCACTTGTACTGCACCTTGCACTGTCCTTGCCCTCTACAGCACTTTCCTTGCCCTACGCTTGCACTGGCACTACTTTTTCTACTACGAGGCGTTGCATCGCGCGCGTCTGTATTCCGGTCGCTCACGCATCCTACACAAGCTCTCAGCTCTATGCTCAGCCTCCAGAAAGCGCTGAAAGAAGATTCAAATTAATTGCTGTTGTTGTTCACCTTCTATTGTAGTATCTTACCTCTTATTAATTGGCACTTCATGTGTGTGTGAGAGTCTGTTTACGAGAACCAGCCACCAAAAATGGAAAATAACTACATCATCGTGTCAGCGCGTCGAGTTATGTGCGAAAAGTTTGCAAACTTTGATTTTTACCTTGATTTACAGGTGTTTTGGGGCAGCTATTGTCATGTTCAGACATGTTACGAACCGACTGTTGTGTTTACCACAGCTGGAATGAATGAGATAAGCCCAGACACTATAAGAGGGAAGAGATGGGTAGGATTCCTTCATGTCGAAGAGAAGGAGCCAGGAAAGCGAAGAAGAACACGGATGAGGGGTGACGCTGTAGGGCTGGGCCGGCGCCCAGAAGGGGTGATAAGGCTGTGCAAAGGGCCCACTTTTGCGGCAACGGTGCGCCGGCGTCCAAAAGTGGGGGAAAATCTAGAAACGGGTCCAACTGTGGAACGAAGGGGCGCCGGTATCTGAAATCGGTGAAACGCCTGGAGTCGGGCCCAACTGTGTTGTGATAACGGTGCGCTGGCGTCCAAAAACGGGGAAATGCCTGGAGACGGGTCTAACGGAGTGATAAGGGTGTGTCGACGTCCAAAAATGAGGAAACGCTCATAGACGGGTCTTTAGAGAAAAAACTCTGGACTTCTTCTGTGAAAGAGAAGTGTAACTCCGCGCAGAATATTGAACTGAACTCAGAATCACTTTATAAACTAATGCGAACGCATTGGCAACCACGCATCCCTCGATGATTGTGAATGTAAAATTTATGGCCTACAAGAAAGAGTTCAGTCTGTGTGTCAAGGGTTTTTGTTAGTGTTTGTGTGGAAAGCAATTCTAAAGCGTGGTCTAAAAAAAGGGGAAACCCTCTGGGGCAGGTCCTAAATTGTGATGAACATACGCCGAAAGGTGAGGAAAACGGCATGGTCAACGCGGCATCCTCAACGAAAGGGACGCGCGGCCGCTGTGAGATGGTAAACGCGTGCGTGCGAGCGGCTGCGTGACGAGACGTACGTTGCTGAGCTGTGAATCAGCCTGTTCTTGGCCGATTCATGTGTGCGTCGCGGCTGCAGCCTTTAGACGTACGAGCAGTGCTGGGGAGAATTAGACAACTTTTCTGAGCTAAGGTGGGACAGATGAATGCATATTAGAATACTTAAGCGAAATTTCTAAGAAAAATAAAGAGGAAAGAAAGAAAATAGAGTAAAAGGAGAGTTGGGGACCAGTCGCGGTCCGACTCCATTTCCCTTCTTTTTCGACAGTAGCGCGAGCTTTACAAAATTGACTGAGAGAACATTTGTGTTATGATCACATATGAATGCAATATTAGCTGAATTCGCTGTCATCCTGATTCAATTCTAGCTCCTTCCCTGATGGCGCTTCGAAACTGCGAAGCAGTATCCCTGCGGGCGAGAATGGAGTTGGGGGGAGGGCACTTGCTAAAGAAAACAGGGACGCTTTTGACAAGTCGTACACGTTATAACCTGCTCAGTGTAAGGATCTGTGATAGAGTATGCCTACGGAGGAAGTTGTGATTTTGACAAGTTGAACATGTTTTAGCTTGTTAGTTTCATTGAATTTCAGCCAGGAAGAATGGAAGCTACGTTAGAGTATCTGTTGTGATTTTTTTATTCTTTTGCCTTTTGCTCGGATTTTTAAAACTAATTAGACCGACTTACCTTCTGAATAAGTTTGAAATAAAGCATGAAAAAAGCCGTATACGCAGCATTCACGGCCACTTTTTCGGGCTCACCCCCCCCCCCCCCCCCCCCC
>JARK01000102.1:39118-52844 GCA_000688135.1 Ancylostoma ceylanicum | reverse complement strand
CCAAGTATTGATTTATCGATTTTATTGATTTTTCGCAATTTTTGCCCACGGGTCGGTGAGGACATTTCTACTGGGGTTATCGAATACGCTGAGTACGAGAATGACAACCGTTTTGCGCCACGTATTGATTTATCGATTTTATTGATTTTTCGCAATTTTTGCCCAAGGGTCGGTGAGGACATGTCTACAGGGGTTATCGAATAGTTGAGTTCGAGTGATTGTATAAGTATCAATAACTATCCGCATCAGTGTGAAAAGCCGGGGGTAGAAAACTCCCGAGCGAAGCCGGGTATACCGTCTAGTATAGTATAAAATTTACACGAAGTTTATGACTTGTTTATTTTTATGTTTCTGATGAAAGTCCGATAAGTCCAAATATAGCGTCCAAGGATGTCAAGACCGACGGAAACACTGCACAAATGTGCTTGATATCATCAGATGTTAAAGGCAGCATCCACGGAAAAATTCCATCTCGAGATTTCGGCACATTTCAACGTAATCGCTTGTGTTGATCACTATTATGATGTTGAAAACAATCAAAACCTTCGAAATCCTTGTTTTCGGGAACGTCTTAATTCATCACTTTCGAGCAGGTTGGTCGAGTTTCTCGACCTGTTCGTTCTGGACCGATGAAAAAAGTCGATACCGCTGCATTTTTGGCCAGCTGTCTTGTCGGCGAAATCGGTTTTTGGCACTGTTTCGTAGCATTATTGAAGTCAAAGGAAGAAATAAACTATGAAAAAGATGACTTTACCAATCAAGGTGTCACAAAGACACCTGTGAACTCTAAAACAATCCTAAAACCATGAAAAAGTCGAAAATGTGACTGGTGGAAATCAGCCACATGAGTGAATGAGGAAAAAAGGGTAGCTAAAGACTAGGAAATAGCCAAATAGTATCAAGAACAGAAATTGCTGCCTACCAAATCAGCTGGTGCAACGGTCCACTGCGACCACAAATCCACTGTGACCCAAGCCTCTCAATACTGTATTATAATATCATCAGTATGACGTTGTCTTAGTCGTTACACATGACTAATTTCTCGCTCTCAGAGAACTCCGTTTGGCATTTATGAGCACAAACTGGAGCTCTTTTTTGGCCGAATTCAATTTTTTTTTCGACAATTCGACCCCACACAAATCCTATTAATCCACGTCAAACTACTTGTATTTTAAAAACGGTTGAGTCATCCGAGGCGATACCTTCGGAGAACTGTTAGCAGACCCGCATAGATTCCAAAACGGTCAAAATCTCAGAGACGGAAATTTCCGTGGGGGCTCTCTCTAAGAAATCATCACTCAAATAACACACAAAACTTAAACAAGTGTCGAAATTTCACTCGAAGTCTACAACAACGACTTTGCCAGAGATATGTTAGTATGGAAAAGAATAAGCGATCAGAGAATGCCGTGACTTCGGGTGAAGTGTCAACACCTAACAGAAACCAAATGAGGGGCGTACATGGAAAATATACATGGGAAAAACAGTTGGATAGTGCTGGAAATTTTACGTGAAGCTTCAATTGTTTTTTGTTGACTGCACAGAAATAATATGCCGTCCACAAAAGGAAACTACAGCCGGAGCTTCACATGAAATTCCCAAAACTTTCATAAACTACAGGATGGCCGAAAAGTATGGGCGCCTCATTTGGCGCGTCTGCTTTCTCAAGTTTAATGTAATTCCGTTCCAATTTCACACATGAGTGGTACTTTATCAAATGCTCTTTCTTCTGACTACAATTCGTTTGGTTTGGATATGTGCAACAGTGGGCTCGCCGCAAATCTATTGTGTGCCCCACCCGCTCTGACGAGCCCACAGCAGCGATAAGAAGAAAGTCGATATCTCTACTGAAACTAGTTCAGAAGATCACCAAATCATGGAGTAACGTAGGAGCCCCTGACGTGGAAATAACCACGGGTTGTCTCCGATTAGTGAACGCAAGGAGAACATCTAAGACTATAGAGAAGACGATTAGCCAAAATGATGGGTCAGTCTGAACAATCTGTCCAAAAGTCCTGTACTCACAGGTTGGTCTGTTTAGATCAAGGCTATGTAAGGGTTGAGACTGCGTAGTTGTTGACTGGTTAGAGCGGAATAGCCAGTGAATGCGTCAAAGCTGAGAAGTGCAGAAAAATCTTCCAGGTCGGAAACGGATTTTAGGACAATAATTACGGCCGGTATTGTATTTTTTGAGCACGTAAAAATCATTTAGAAACTGGGGTAAATCATTGTCTATGGTACTCATTTCAGTCAACTATACCCCAATTCAACAAATTTATTGATTTTCTCGTGCGATATCGATTTTTCGGCGGGTTTGCGAGTGATCTGTTAAGGTTAATGATGTGTAGGCGAGTTCACCCGCATAAAACAGCCCCGGCAGTTATGAAACGCATTATCGATCGTCGACTTTGATCGTCGCAAAAATTCCCTAAATTTTCCCGTTTTCGAATTTTATTTTAGTAGAATGAGCCGTGCGGGAGGTGGGTGGGTTTTATTTATTATAGCAGTGCTGGTATTCATGAACGCGCGGGAACGGGAAGGGGCGTGGTTTTTACCCGCTACCGCTGATTCCCGGCGGGAACCCTCCCAGTCACCCGTACGAGTAAATTTTGTATTCATGAGAGACCAGGAAGCGGGAAGACCGCGGCGCGTGCACTAGTACTCTTATTAGGGCGCCCTTTGGCATATGAAAGGCGCGAAGTCAGGAATTTTGAATGTTATGAAGAAGAATCCGAGCGGAATCTACTCCTTTCCACATTTTTTCGACATTATGTGCAATGTAAGTGAGTTAGTATCAGCGGTTCATCATCGAAATAGAGCCTAGCCTAGAATTTAGTTTAGATTCCAGTTTTTTTTCAGATTAGACGCGGTAACGCTCCTGATGCAGCATATTTCGCAATGTTTCAACGAGTTGTTTTCCATTATGTTGCCGCATCACACTATTCAAACTAATGAATTGAAAAGGGAAGAAGGGAAAGTATTGCCTAATCCGCATTTTTGCAAGCGTTATTATGCTGACAAGATAAGTGAAACAATTCCTGAACAACTATAATTTTTAGAGTTTTCTTCTGTCAAAGTTTTGGTTAACTTGCTGTTCCCTCCTCAACACAGAAAGAAGTGGTCAAGCTTTCCCAACACCGAAAAATGTCACTGAAACGTGGTCAGGGATTATCGTAAAGACCTATTCAGTGCTGCAGTTTTCCCCGCCATTACCACAACGTTGTCTTCGCTCTAAGAAGTTCTTGATTTTCTTTCAATCTTTTTTCCAGCTTGAGTTTCCACGTCGAATTGAATCTTGAGAATGCAAACAGAAAAAAACCCCGTCGAAACATACATATACAGTGGGCGTCGATGGCGCTGATCCGTCTGCGGCCTCGAAAAGCACGCAGCGCGACCGCGCCGCTCGAGCAGGAATCATCCTACACCAAATTATCGGGTTTTCTTGATAGTCAGTTAGCTTATTAGTTACCATCGAATGTGATGAGCAACTATCAAGAAAACCCAGATTCGCCACTGCGGCGGCGATTCCATCGTGAGCGGCACGGTCGCGCCGCGTGCGCAGACGGGTCACCGCCATTGACGCCCACTGTAGGCAACTGGATTCAAGGGAAATGTTTTACTTAAGTGCCGTAGTGCGATCAATATATAACGAATCGCTAAAACCCTCGTTTAAAAATCGGTGCCTAGCGCGCCATTTTTGCCCCGGGGCGCGTTTTGGCACCGGAGCGCGCAAGCGGGCGGGCGAGGTTGTGTTTTTTCGTTTTCATCTTTGGTTTTTTCGTTGTTTGTGTTTGTTTTTTGTTATTGTTATGTTGTTTGTGCCGAAATTGTTGTTGTTGATCCTATTGTTGTTGTTATTTCTTGTATTTAGGGTTTTCGTAGGCATTAATAGCATACAGGTAATTCACCAGAGGGTCGGTTTCGCGCTCCTCGAACGCATGTGTTCCACGCAATCCCACATCACTACCGGGACTGTTTTAACATGTTGGGCCGCTGAATATCATTGAAACTAACAAGGTAGAACGTGCGCGATTTGTCAAATTCACTGTTGTGCTTTCCACGTAAGAATACAACATCGACTCTTTTCTGAATCGTCTGTAGTTGTTATTCTTGTCGTTTTTCTTATGTTGTTTTCTAACTGTTGTTATTCTCAACAAAGTTTGGTGTTTACAGGTGTTCTTGACTGGTTCGGGAGGACTGTTTTTCGACAGGAGAAATATTATCTCAAGTTTTGGTGAATACTCCGGATGAAGTCGTAATAGATTTTCCTTAGATCCTTGGGGAAATTCATCCTCAGGCAGGTAAGCCGGTTTCAGTGGAGATTATCCGTACATATTTATTTCGGCTCATTGGCAAAATGACAGAGATTGGGCGCCAACAGTGGATCAGCTCGCGCGCGTATATGCGACGCAACTTCTACTCCAGGGCGAAAGTCCTGTACATGTAGCATGTTGTACCCGTATAACGTGGTACAGAACAAGTTATAGGGCAGACAAAAGAGCACCATGGATGTCATTGTGGAAGTTCAGGATTATGTTCGTTTCTTGACCGTTTTGAAGGCGAAAATGAAAATCAGTTGGTATGAGTGTATTTTATGAGATCTGTCTTTTTGACGTTTTATGTGTAAGCGAAAGAGTGACGTAAGGGATGCTTGGTAGTGCTGCGCAAGCAAACTGTATGGTCCAATGGAGCTATGCAGTATGAACCCTACCGATTCTCATAGCACTCACCCTCACTCATTGTTTTTAAGGTGTTGTGGTCCAGCGTTATAATCTGTCATACCTCTGAGACGTTGACGAGTGATGGGGTTGCTTGCTAAAGGTAACAGTATGGAGAGCGAGAGAGCAACCGCTGCGAAAATCGGTACCTTTCATTCCTCTCTAATATATGTACGGCATTACACATTCAGGAAATCATTCAGGAACGCACATTTGAGAAATGAATTACTAACAACGAAGGAAGAATAACTAAAATCAAGATGCAAGCCTTGCAATTTTGCCAAGGAGCCGAAATGAATATGTACGGATAGTCTTTACAGCCGGTTCCTGATTGATGTAATCTTATGGTTTATAACAATAACTCGTCATGATATTCTTTATAGAGGTCGCTAAAGAGGGTTTCACACTTTTGCCGCGGTGGCAGTCGCCCATGGTTAAGCATAGGCGTGCGACATAGCGGCGGCGTCGCCGCGGCAAGCGTCCTACGGCAAGAGCTTGCATGCTTTTTTCCCGCGGCGGCGCTCGGAGACGTCGCCCAGTGACGTGCGGCAGTGATTGGTCATTGTAGTATCTTGCCGCCCGGCGACAACATTTGCAGCGTACCCACTTTTGCTGCCGTGATGCCTCCGCGGCAAAAGTGTGAAAGCCCCTTTACTCTGTACAAAAATGGCTGCAATTTGATTAAGACCAGCGAGAAAGCTAGCTGCATTCTTGAATGACATTGAAACTTTACATATGGCGAATGAGAAGTACGAGAGGGCGAAGGGGTATTCCGAAGCTGCAAAAACTAGACTTCAGGTGATTTGGTTTTATTTGTTTCTTCTCTTTTTTCTAGATGTACATAGTAAAGGGGGATCTGGTCGGAGATCTTTGCGATTTCAGACTGTCTTCCTATTTTGTGGTCGTGGTCAGATCTATTAGGAGCCGCACCTTTTTCCTGCATTTTTCAGATTGAGCAATCAGTAAACCTCAGGGGGTCTCTTATGTGTTGGTACAATAATATTATCACGTCAATATTGTTATAAGAAACTATACACCAAATGTGCGGGAAGCATTCCCTATCGTTCTGCTACCGCCACGTGAACGTGACTATAGGCGTTCTTTTAAAAAACCCTATTGACTATTCCGTTCCAAAAAGAGCGCGCCGCATGTTTCCGGAGTCCGCGAAAAACGTACCGCCATTGACGCTTGCTGTAGCACAGTTGGCGTCGATGAGAGTGGCCTTTATGCGGGCTCGAAAAGCACGCGGCGCAACGTCGCCGCTCACTGGGTTTTCTTATTAGTTGTCCAACACTTTTGATGGTAACTAATACGAAAACTGGCTAGCTATCAAGAAAACCTCATAGTTTGAAAGAGGATTCCGGCTCCAGCGGCTTGATCGCGCCGCGTGCTTTTCGAGTCTTATCGAGACCGCGGAAGGGCCATCGCTATTGACGCCCACTGTATTTGTGCTGAACGTTTATCCGTGCCAGTAATGGACGGCAAAATCCAACTGGTGTTGTAGGAAAACGGATCAAAGTACGGCTAAAATTGATCTGTCCGAAGTAAGAAAAAATGGCGCAAACGAAAAATTTTGGGTTCTCATGACAACTGTAGTCTCTTTCGGACACGACAATAACTAGGTATCCTCATATTTCCTGTTCTGCTCTTTACTCTCACCAATTCCTTCGCAATTTCTCGCTCCTTTTCGCTGCCTGACATCTTTGGCTGCCCGCAGAGTTCCCGACGCCTACGACAAAGTCGTGAGCTTGGTCGTGGCGGACACACTGCGGCTGCGGTTTGTGCGGCGCACTGTTCCTATTGCGGGAATACATCGCACGCCGCACTGATCTTTCGGAACTTTCGCGTGAGGTGACAAGCAACGCCACCCTCTTTGAAGCTGGCGCCGCAAACGTCAACCGCAAATGATGTCGAGCTAGGATCACTTTCCATCTTAGCGCTCGTCGGCATTGGGAACTTTCAGAGCAGCCTTTTCGACTACAATAAGCGTCGACTGCATCGCGTTTTTCGCTATTAGGAAAGGACACGGTGCGATCGCGCCGCTCGGGCTGGAATTGTCGCCGCGATGGCAAACTATTCTAATTCAGCATGCCCAATGGAGAACAGTCCCTAACCAATGATTGAGGTTACGATGACAAATGTGCTCACAGACGTTTCTCTGCGCAGTTCTCTTCTTTCCGTAGCAGTGCTGCAAAATCACATCGGGACTAGGACGGTGGAAGCGCGGAGAGCATGCCCTATGCGAGAGGGTCGTGTAGGTTCCACCGCAATTCTGCAGCCGCGACTCTATGAAACCGCACACGCGGTAAATCCAATCCCTTCAAGAAGGACTATAAATGCATACACGCAAACAAAACGCTTTCTCATGGACTTTGAAATGATGGTCGTTTTCGAGTCCAAATCATGGAATGAGGAAGTGTACTGTCTACATGACGAAGCCGCCGTCGCGGTCGGGAACCCAGAGTCGGCGCAGCCTGTGATGTGGGCGACTTGGCAACATGCAACATACGTTACAGCCGCGCGCCTCTTGATCCCCGACCGCGTCGGCGCCCTCGTCGTTTCGGATGGACGGTATGTGTATAGGGAATGTAAATCACGATTGTCACTCCCGCGACCGCAACATCCGCGCGGCGCATGCGAGTGCTATGGATGTTGGGTGTTGCCTCGCCCGCGCCACGTGGATGTTGCGGACGCGGGAGTGCCATTCGTGATTGACGTTCCCTGTAGAAATTTTATGCATATTATATACAGATATAAATGTTACCGAAGGGAAACTGTCTATTGGTGGGTAGGCAAGATTTTATAGGCATACTAGGTGGTCTTTTGTGGAAGTGGCATTAATTAAACACAGTGAACTCCAAACGACCGTAGGCAAGGTGCGGACCGCGGCGCCGGCACACTTTTTGTCTGCTGCACCGAGACAACGGGCCTGCTGGGCAGAGACACGGAAGAAAACCAATACTTCGTGATTCCTTGCTGCCTCGAGAGGTACAGCAGACAACCAGAGTGCCCGCGCCGCGGCCTCGCCCTTGTCTAAGGCCGTTTGGGATTCACTGTATGTACAGGCGATCCAGAAGAGTCGGTGTTGACGTATTCATACGTGGAAAGCACAACGATGAACTTGACAAATCGGTATGTTCTATCCTATTAGTCGCAGTGATATTTAGCTTCCTAACATGTTAGAACAATCCCGGAGTGATGTGGGATCACGCGGAATACGTGCGTTCGAGCAGTGCGAAACCGACTCCTCGTTGAATTGCCTGTATTGGGGTTTACTGTATGTATTAGTGACAATGATAGTGAAAGCTCTCTCCAGTTTTAGGAACTGACAGCCTTCTAAGATGCCGCCGGTGAGCAATTCTATGTCACAAATTATTTGCACCATGGAATTACCAACTCAAATGCCTGTCAGTTTCTCTTTTTCATTTCTACAAAGCTTGATCACTTGAACGTCCCTTCCTGTTCGATCTGATCCAACAATTTCTTTCTCGCTCAACCGAACGGTTTCTTTGTACACTCCTTGTCGAAAAGATAGGCGAATTGCGTTACTGTTGCACCGCGGCTGTAAGACGGATTCCGTGACTGCGTGGAAGACGGACCACCGCTGAACCTGTACGAGGGATGCGGAGAGAGCACGCTTCACGGGAAAGGGTCGAATGGATCCCTGCGCGACTCTGCACCCGCGACGCCATGAAACTGCACGCACAGTCCGTCTATCGTTTCGACAAGGGCTAAACGTCGATACATGCTTTGCTCACTGAGAGCTATACAAGTGGCATTTTCTTTGGTTGTCATTTTTCTCTCTTAGAGTATGAAGGCGGTTCATAATTCCATAAATTCTAGATTGATTTTCTGGTTTAAATTTCGCTTGATTCTTATGGGTATACATATATGATGTTTGATAAAGCTGATAGGATACATGGAGTAAGTTTCGAACATGAGGTTGGAGGATGCATTGAGTAAGTTCCGAATATGAGATTGGCACTTACGGGGCAATGGTGATTTGTTGCGTCTTTTTATTGTAGTTTTATCGCCAACGTTAGCGACGGTAGGTCGCCAACGTTGCCGATCGCCTATCATCAACATCGGCGGCCGCGGCGCCGCGTCCACAATCGCTAAGCCCCGATGTCACTCTCGAAGGCGACGGTGACGCATTGTTATGCAATGGGCTACAGCGTCAACTTGAAGGCGACCCCCAATGAAAGTTTTTGTGTTGTAGATTTCGCTGAATTTCGAGGTTTTCAGGGACAATGAACTCATAGGCAGTGATGAAACAGCGTGAAACACGCTGGAAGGCGAGAAATGAAGGCGCTGTTTCTCATGCGTCCACATCGCGAACGAGTTTTCCGCTGAGGGTATACGCGCGTATCGTCATGAATTCTTGTGGATGATGCACATTCCATACCGTACACTGTACAATGTTCCTTATACAACATGATACGTTGGGCTAGACCATTTGTAGCATGCCAATCAATAGCGTTAACTGGCGTGACGGACACCAAAATGGCCACGCTCGGCTCTTTGTCCACGGCAGTATCTCCACAGATAGGCCGCTTTTCTCTGTGTTCAAGTGAACATTGTGATTCTCTGGCAGCCGATCACACGGAGAACGACTCACCTCGAAAGTGAGGATTTCCATGGGTGCTGCCTTTAACACATTCGCGACCTTACGCTTTTGGCATGGTGTGTCACGTGGGACACACGCGCTTTTGCACAAGTAGGACCCGTGCTCAACCGCTTGAGCACCTGGTCCCACGGGGTAGGAATTTTTCCTCCGCTGCATAATACTCCGAAAATGCGCGAATTTGAGACAACCCAAAACGCAAATATGCACGAGCTTGAAGCTAATTCAAGAAGTTCACCTGCATTAGAGGTAGTAACTAATTAGGTTGATCTTCATATAAATTGTTCTTTTACTTGTCAGTTTCAACCACGCATTAAAGAACTACGAGAGGATGTCTGCTCTGCCCATGGCGTGTATGGATTGCTTGAACATTTGTTAGTAAACCACTGTATTGGAGTTTGCCCTTTAAGATTGCTTCACAAAAATATAACTGTGAGAAGGGCGTGCTCACCCGGTTGAGCACGCGGTCCCACGCGTCGCACCATGCGTGCTCAACCGGTTGAGCACATTGTCGCGAATGTGTTAAGAAAGAGGAAAACTGTTATAAAAATAGTGGAGACACACTATAGAAACGTGAGAGCCACGATGAGGACTCAGAAAAGCGGCAGGTTCAGACAACAAATAGGCAACAAAACATCCATGGCAGGTGTGTTTTGAGATCAACTGCTCAACAGCGTATTCCTCATGCAAAATCAGTTTTTAACACAAGGATACTTTCAACTCTTTATAATTCTCCAGTAGAAAAGGCGGCAAAAAGCATGAAATTTAGGCGGAGCAAACGTTGTGTAATAATTTATGATCCCCGCTTCATGATTGGAAGAGCATGCTGGTGTGAACTCAATGGAGCTCGTATGTTTGTTAGTGCTTACATACAGTACTTGTCGAAAAGATAGACGGCCTGCGTTTCATAGCGGCGCGGCGGGACCTAATCGATCCTCTCACTTGGAACATGCTCTCCGCATCCCTCGTCCGAGTCCCGCAGTAGTTCTGCAGTCACAGAATCTCTTTTGAGAAGGACTGCATGAAACTCATGAAATGACTGTGTGTTTCAGACGAGTATGGAAAGTTATACTTGGAAAAGGCGGTGCGGCCAAGCTCTGCGACTGGTGAATTCATTCACTTGGTCAACCGCAGAGCTCTACCGCTATAGTCCTCGGGGACTGTAGCACCCTGCGTCGCCGTCGCTGGCGACCGTGGAGCCGATGCGCATCGATTGTGGGCGGGGCGTCGCGGCGGCGGCCGTCGCCAACATCAGCGGCCGCCGGCGACCGTGAAGGCAATGCGCATCGACTGCAGGCGTCGCCAACATCGGCGGCGGCCGTCACCGGCGACGGCGACGCAGGGTGCTATACTCCTCGAGTAGTATAGCGCCCCCCCCCCCTTACGGACTCGTGTATAGGAGTGTTTATACTTCGGCGCGATGCGACCGTCGCGTCCAAGCAAACTGTTCAAATGCGATGGGTCCCGAGCAGATGCATGCGCAAACAGTGATCGCGATGTGGTAGATAGCGTTCGCCCTCACGACGCGACGTCGCGGAGCGACATTGTGCTCTGTTTATATTTTAGCGTTCGCCCTCACGACGCGACGTCGCGGAGCGACATTGTGCTCTGTTTATATTTTTTTTTCTTGAAAAACGACGCGATGAGTCGGATTCGCGTCGCGCCTACTAGCAGACGCGACACAATGATTTCGCCGATGTCGGAGCCTGGAGTAGGCTGTTGTTTCTTTGATTTTCTCGATGCTTTGTTCTAGAACTTCCGGGACAAGGCGACATATCATAAGAACACATAAACGTTGTTGCTTATGCCAAATCGAGCTACATCTGTAATTCTGCGTGCACGCAAATTTGCGGACTTTGGCATAGCGCAACCGCGGGACCCGACGGCTTCGCTAGCGTCGCCGCAACGCCATCGCCTCGCGGAAAAGTATAAACAATCCTCATGATCCATGTGTGATCTTGAGAATGGTACTGTCTCGAGAATATGACGTGACGGCGCGCGTTGGATAGCCCATTTGTTGTCCAGGCGGCTAAAGCCACACTTGTACACGTTTTCTGCTACTTGACCGGAATATGTGAGCGCTAGATTTCCAACATGATGCTGCATTCTTGAATGATATTATGAATCAGATGTGAACAAGCAATCATGGCTGACGTTGGAAATTTAATCACCTGTTTTCCATCACAGTGTTTCAGAGTTGAAAGCCTGCAAAACCCTTACTACGCTGGCTTGCTCCTCCTCGATAAGGTAGTTATTTTACTTCAAATTTGTTGACGAGCAGTTTTTGGTTGTGGTTAGTCCATTTTGTTCAGTTCTACAAGTTTGTTGCGAAGATAAGTTTTCAATAAACTTTTTTTGGAACGGCTTTGCACATTGATTTGAATGTAGGTGAGGATTACGCACAAGGGTGTATGGTGCTGAACAATGGGATCATGGACCATACATGCTCTATACGTCTATTCAAGAACAACATTTGCAAGCACTCTATGGAGGAGTGTAAAATTTGAGTGGAGTAGGTAGACAATGGCAGTCACTCATAAATCAAAGGGACGTGGAATCAGTTTTATCAAGCACAGAGTTCTAAGCGTGCACACTCCAGTGTGAAGGATGGGTTGTCGTATGTGGGACTTCTTACTGTGGAACGTGCAACCGCTCTAGCCTTTGTCGCCGCGGTGTAGACTTGACGGGGGCAGCCCTCCTTTTTTTGAAACCCTCGAGCCTTTGCCCACGAGTCTGCATCACTATCCAGTCGGCCATCCAACTTCACCGCCGCCAGTGAGAGATGTTAGTGTAGTCCAAAGTCATAGACATGAAATTTTGACCACTGACACTTGCACTAACCACTGCAAAATTCAAGTATAGTCTGTAACATCGTTTGGGACAAGTGTTTCAGCGATATTTGTCTCGTTTTGGGTTCGCAGCTTAAGTTCGTGCACTTACCTTGTGTGCATGTCACAGAGGTCTGCGTCGGAGAAAAATATGAACGTCAACGACGATTTGAGAGTGTTATAAGGAACCCACATTGCAGAAATCCAAAAAGAGAGGGGGCGGGGGTTCATTGAGTTGATATTGTCACGGGAACCCCTGTTGAAGGGATCCAACCCCCACTGAGTTGCGAGTGTACCATCAACGTTCATTGGCGGAACCCACCGAGTTGAGAATGTTTTGGTGGACACGCGCTACAGGAAACTATCGAGATAATGGTTCGGGAGATGACGGCGTCTCCAGGAACTCGCGCTACAGGAACTTATTGAGAAGGGTTTCCAAAAAGAAGTTTCAAAAAGAGTGTCACTGGCACCCTTGGTGCGGAAACCATTTAAGAAAGGGAATCACATAGTTAAGAAAGTCTCGAAGAATCCGCGCTGGAGGGAGCCGTCACGCAGAAAGTCCATTGATTCTGTGCCCTGAGTTGGGAAGGTAACAAGGAGCCCACCCTGCATGAGCAATTCAAAGAGAGTGTCCTCCGTGGTCTGAGAAGGTAGTGAGAAACCCCACTTTCGTGAGCACTCTAAGGATAACGTCCTGTGGGGGTTAAGAAGGTCCCACGGAACACACGTCGCATGAATACATCAGGTCCTCTGAGATTCGAAGAGGTGGAGAAGAACGAGGTCTTGTGAGAGATGGGAAGGTCGAAGGGAACCCGCGTCGTATGAGTACTGCAAGGAGGTGGCGTCCGAGTTACGATGGTCGGACAAAACACGCTTCGCATCAGTGCTTCAACAATGGAATTCAGTGAGATATAAGAAGGTCGGGGGGAACCCGTGTTGCACCAATGCTCCAAGGAGGGACCTGAACAGATCGAAGAAAAGCCGCTTCTTGTGAGTACTTGGAGGAGGAGGAACATGTAAGAGTTGAGAAGGGCGAAGGGGAACCGAGTCGCCCGAATACCCCTGAATTGAGAAGGTCGAAAAAAAAGCCGCGTTGCATGAGTATTTGGAGAAGGATCTGTGAGAATCAAAAAAGGAGAAAGGAATCTGCGTTGCAGGAGCACAACCATGAAGGTGTCCACTGAGTTAGAAAGGTCGCGGGGAACCCGCGTCGCAGGAACACCCACTGGGGGAGAGGTTCCCTGAGCTGAAGAGGACGCAGGGAACCCCGGTTACAGGAGCACTCCCGAGAGGGAGTCCTCTGAGTTAAGAAGGTCGCGGGAACCGGGGCTGCAGGAGGTCATCAAGGAGTTGATTATCTGAGTTGAGGATGACGTATTGAACCCGCGTTGGAGGAGGAATTCAAGAAGGGAGACCTCTGAGTTGAACAGGACGCATAGAACCCCGGACATAGCTGGAATAGTAGGGAGACAGCCTTCGCTAAAGTGAAGGTTGTCGTGAAGGTTGTCCTCGTCACTGGTGAGGACCGGGGGGAGGAGGGGGGGGGGGGGGGAAAA